>BLKM01000892.1:0-13906 GCA_013340265.1 Coptotermes formosanus
CATCCTCTTGAATGCAGTTTTCAATCCTCCACTTGAAATCGTCCATCACTCGGGCCAACAGCTGTTGATGGATCGTGAGCACTTCTTGCTGGATGGCATCCTTCAACTCTTTCAAATTACGGGGTTTGTGAGTGTACACACGTCCCTTCAGGTACCCCCAGAGGAAGAAATCACATGATGACAGGTCAGGAGACCCTAGGGGCCATGGCACATCGCCGAAACACGACATGAGGCGCCCAGGGAATATGTTTCGAAGAACGTTCATTGGTGCGTGCGCTGTGGTACCATCCTGCTGAAAATAAATATTAGAAATGCCTCAATATTGCTTCCTGTTTCCAGTGTCCACTTGTTCTCTATTTTCCTTCATCTTACAACACCCTGAATAATTTTTCCCCCCTTTAGTGTGACAGACAAGGTAAAATAACATGTAGGTTTTTATATAGGAGTTGTGAAGATAGATACTGGAGTGAATGGTGCGATGCATTCTCTGAATGTACTGTGCTTCTAATATCATCATGAATATATTGTAATTCAGGTTTACCAAGTCCCCAGATACTTCAAAGTTGTAAAGTTTTCAGAAGAGTATGTTGGACTGTCCTTATGGTTTGTTGTGAATTCCTGTTGCAAGATATTAAGACTTAATTTTTTCTGTGTTAATTTCTGGACCAACATTTTTGTTAGTACTTGCTAGATTTTAATCATCTTCTTCATGGTATTTTCATGGTTTTATTTCTAGATGAAGCTGTATAACGTGAACTTCCCTGAGACAGAACACACTGAGTACATGAGTTGGGTGAATGAGGGTATCCTGAACAACAGTCACCTGTGGCAGAGCTACAAGCCAAGGTTTCTTACACTTAAGGGCACAGGTGTGCTACTGTTTAACTCCCCACTGGTAAGTATGTAACAGATACTACAAGAAGTTACGGAATTAGTAGTGTTGCATAAACACCATGTGAAGTTGCTGCTGTACACAAACACCATGTTGTATTGGCCTGTTACAAACACATCGTTACCATTCCATCATATTTAGTAGCTATGCATTGTTCTATGTCAGGCAGGGTTGTGTTTTAACTGAGCTGATCATATTGTCATCTCATTTTCATTATATCAGACGCAATATCTAATATGAGAGCTCTTGGAAAATTGGGGATTTAATGCTCAGCTGAACAGCTGTTAACTTAAAAGAACTCTGCTCTTCACAGTGTTTGTTTGTTTGTTTGTTTGTTTGTTTGTAGGATGGTTGGTTGGTTGGTTGGTTGGTTGGTTGATTATGTAGTTAATGGATGGATAGATTGATGGGCGGATGCACAGATAGACAGGTTGCTTGACTGGCTCACTCACTAATGAACTGTCTGCCTATCTGTTAGTTAATTTTTCAGTAAGTCAGTCACTTATATGTGCTCTTTGCACACGTAAAGGAGCCAGGGTGGCATGGTCAGTATATTGACTGGGCCACAGGTTCGGCAATCAAGGGGTTGAGTTGCAGCATGGGCAAGAGTTTGTATGTTCTCCAAAATGTGCAGACCGGCTCTGGAGTCCATGCAGCCTCCTATTCAAAGGATACCCTCCCACTTTATGCTGGGGGTGAAGTGGGCAAAGTGTGAGTGTCACCATGTACCTCCTTCTAGTGCTGAGGTTAAGAATGAGTGGAACTATACTTCCAATACTGCAGTATGCCTCCATGGTATGTACCGTGACAACTTTACCTTTATCTTTACATTTGCGCCCTTCGTATGACTAGCAGGTGATTTAGAAGGCTGTTGCAGTGTATTTAATACTCTTCTCATTTTTCTTGTTACAATCTTGTCTACACACAACACAGAATGCTGTATATCACTGAAATATGATTTTATATACCATTCAATTGCAATTTTAAATAAATCTGTGGAACACACGGCATGTACTGCTTGTAATGTACGCATGTTTTTGCTCTAAAATGAAGTATTTAAAATTTGCCTCATCATATTCTGGTCATTTTTAGGCACATGGACAGAATTGTGAAGAGCAACTATTAATTTTGTCATTTATCCCATCTGTGGACGTCACGTCAAATAAAGCTCTAAATTTTGCAGTGTAATCTTTTTAGTACTTTATCTCAGTCTGAGTTTCATAATGGTAATATAGATATATTGTGCACTGTGGTGGTACGTTTTGGTCGATGCATATTCTTTGAAAGTTAAATTACTCTGTTTAAATAACATTATTAAAACAGAAATAATTCTTAAATTATTACACTTCAAATTGTATGAATGAGGTTTTTTTCACTGTCAGTTCTTCACTCACATGTTGTTATACACAAAAAAAACATTTACACATTTACAAGAAGTGACAGCAGTGGACTGATATCAACATGCAGCCGTATCTGTAGATGGCTTGAGAGAAAGGGAACTATTTATATTTCTAGTATTGTTAGTCTGAGATGTGCAACTTGGATACGAAAAACAGAAACGTATAAAGAATACACGTGAAACACAGTCAGTTTAGGAATTAAATGCATATTAAAATGGGTCCAACACTGATGGATTGTGATGTTGGTATACTGTAATAAACAAGACTTGATATTTTGACATTGTCCATTATCTCAGACCTCTGATGGGCGATTTAGAAAGAGCTATTCAGCACTGCTGAAGATTGAGACATCCATTCTCCAAAACATTTGGGATTTTTATTCTGAGGTGATGGACAGTACCCGAAATATCACTCTTGTCTATCAAATGCATAGTAAGGAAATGTGTTGTAAGAACTGGATGTAAAGTGAAATGGTTGAGGATTATGTGAGATGCTGAAGTTTATTGGTTGTATAGAAAATGATGAATCTGCTGTTGCCAAGTTAGTCAGTGTGAGAGGAAGAAAAGAGAATACCATTTCACATCAAACAAATTACATGGTTATTCGGGAATATTTATTTTTCTGGTAGTAATTTATATTACTTTGAATTATTTAGCTACAAAATTGATTTGGTATGAATAAAGACTGTGACATGATAGTAGTACTTCTGATGTACAACGGAAGATTCTTGGCTGCTCTAATTCTAAACGAAAAGAAGAAATTATATTCCTTGGTTCTTGTTGTACTGAGGTCGCAGTATCTAATAGGTCTTCTGTCTGTACAGCTGTCAGTGAGAGGTTTGCGTGATGGTGGTCACAACCATAGTTCTCACAGCTCATGTAGTGTGAAAATCAGTGCTAATGATGCATTCACTTCAGTGTGAAAAGCAGAATGAGTGGTGAATATGAAAGAATATGCAAGAAGTTGTTTTGGCCTGTACAAAGGTGTCATTCTGCCCTGTGGAACAGCGTAAAACTAGAGGCCAAGGTGCAGGTATTGAACTCATGGATTGTGCTCTAGCTGTTGGAGTCAGTCATTCTGAGCGAGCGAGTGAGTGAGTGAGTGAGTGAGTGAGTGATTGAGTGAGGGAGTGAGGGAGTGAGTGAGTGAGTGAGTGAGTGAGTGAGTGAGTGAGTGAGTGAGTGAGTGAGTTTCCTGAATCCCACTGAAATTAAGTGTGAACTGATATTGTAAGACCAGTTAATTGAAACAACTTGTAGTGTGATAGATGTTATCCCATTTTGTTTTCAGTACTTCAAATCCTAGATTTTTTAGACGTGATGATATTGGACTTTACATGATTTACCCTTCAGCTGAACTCAGCTGCTGAAATCGGCTGATGTCTAGTACATTAGAATTTTGAAAAATAAGATTTAGGATATCTTACATGAAATTAAAATAGGGTTACCACAGTCTGGTTCCCGGACATATCCTCTTTTTCAGGCTTCAGAACTGTGTCCAGTGGGATTTTTTAGTTTTACGCGAATGTCCGAGTTCTTGGTCTTTGTTGATAGTCACACTCAATTTTAGGTGGTCGTTATGTACGTTATAGCTTGTGGTTATCTTAGGAAACATGTCAGCTTCAGAACTTATTTTCACAGTCACTTCCCGAATGCATGGTCGCACAGCTGGATTCCGGGCATTCGTTTTGAATTTTGTGCAGTGCAATGGATGACATGTTGTGGGCTGTTTAATTTGTGTGTCGCTTTTATCGTGTTCTTACAATGGGGAAAAGAAAATATAAAATCACAGACGAACTAGAAGGTAAGTATTCGTGTTTCCGAAATGGTCGCCAAGAGCGGGAAGCCAAATGCTTGGTATGTGAGCAAGAAACTTATCTGTCTGTGGCGAACAAGAGTGCGCTTGATCTTTGAGCTCAGGTGTAATCTTCCTTTTGACCAAAATTGGGAAGCTGCCTGTGCTGCTTTCATGGCCTCTTTTTATGGTCAATGAGTGGGAAATGTCCTGTTTTCTTGTGATGGGTATATGGTAACCCTAAATTAAAGAAAACCAAGAAGATTATATTTTGTGATTGAAATTAGGTGAGTCAGTCATGTATTATGTAATGACGTTTATACTTGTATGTATATAAATACAGTTTCAAAAAGTGCTGTGTTACAGTTATATTTATGACGTGATTTTTGTAACATAATTTTTAAAATCAAACATAGAGTTTGTATAGTCTTAGGGTAAGCCCACCCCATTGTCAAGTTCTGGGCGTGCACCTTGTCCAATAGGAGCAAAACATGTAGCTTACTTAAAATAATGTAAAATATACGGTTGTGTTATAGTCTGAAACAAATACAAAGAAGTCCACTTTTCTTGGAACACATGACACTCGCCACTCATTTTGTGTTTATTGCTGGTACTTGCAGAAATCGTAAGAGTAAGATGCAACTTACAGTTACTGGTCAAAACAATGGCAGACTGAAGTGAGAGAAGTGCTGGTGCAGACCATGATCTGTGGTGCAGACTGTGCAGGCATGCTGATGTTTAGCCAGCCCATTGTGACCTCCAGCTGCCATTGTCATTGTTGCCATCACACCTTTCTAACTACCCTGCAAACATTCCCTACTCTAGTCTTGCAGTATTTACTACAATAGTAACCGAGATCTCATATATAAAAAACAAAAAAATGTTAAAGCTTTAGTACAGCATTTAAATATTTCAGGATGAATTTTATTTAACATAATGTATTTGAATTGAACTCTTTATAATCAAAATTCAAAATTTGTTTGGAGCCGCACAGAACATTCGGAGGGCCCCATGCGGTCCGCAGGCCGCTGGTTGAAGACCCCTGTTTTAGACGGTAATTTGACTGTCTATTTTGTAAATAACTTAGTGTGTTGAATGGTGGAGTAGACCATTTAAATGTATTTCTTTATACTCTATTGGGCATGGTGGATTACTAAGCACATATGATACATTCATTCTTCAGTTACTTCATGACACAGTTCCAACTGTAGAAATTATATGGTTTCAAATTAGACGAAAAGCTGATAAAAGTGGTGAATAGATGAGAAGGTGGGAAAATTGTTTTCTGTTAGGTGGTACAATTTTGTTATCTGCCTGCAGACTCACAGGAAACTGTGAAAAATCTTAGAATACCCAATAACTTAGTCAAGATTCTTTGCAGTTATCTTCCTAGATAAGAGTGTCGCTACATTAAACTTCTTGAATGATACGGGCCTGCTTTTGTTTCGTTCTGACAGTACATACACAGTTAACGATTTGTCATGTGTAATATGGTTCTGATGCACTGTGTGACGCAATTTGCTCACAGTTCTGCCAACTACGGGTCAGACTGACTATTACTGAGGTGTTATAATATCAGGCACTTCATACAATTTTTACGTTGTTGTGACAAGTTGTGGAAAAAGACCCACTTTGTCTGAAAAAATACTCTGAATCACTTCATTTATCTGAAAGTTGTAATGAAATAAACAGCTTCTCTAAAAGCCAGTGTTCTTCAGTCTCGGCCAACGTAAGTGCCCCTGTTGTATTCTTCTGTCATTTGGTGGTGGTTGGTGACAATCCAACGTTTTCGGAAAAATTATACCCCAACTAATTCGAATGCTTTTCACAAGCTACATATAAAACGCAGCAATGAAAAAAAAATTTTCGTTTGCTTATGGCCATCTTTAGACGTACAATTTAGCTGAGCACGTAATGGCAGACAAGTCGCGCAGTTTCTCTGTCTTAGTACATGTCCTTGTGAAACATTTTAGCAGGTCAGAAGCAATTAATCGTTTATAAGCCATAAGGATTGAAATATGAAAATGTGTGGCTGTATTCCTGCCGTACCTCAGTTACGAAGAACGAAAGTCGCCTCTTTTCTACGTAATATTATATTGTCATGTGTTGCCTGTAATGTTCAGCCATATTTTTCCAAAATATCTCATAAACTGCTCGGCTTTCGGACAAAAAGTACAAAGGTCTTCATGTAAAATACGCTTTATTACTGACAAATTTTATTAAAATTTGAATTTGCTCAGCAGATTTTCGAAAAAAAAACAAAAATCCGTCCTGTGGGAACCGAGTTCCCTGTGGACGGACGAATCGACATGACGAAGTCAACCATCGCTTTTCGCAATTTTGCGAAATGAGATCTGGAATGGCTGCTGTTCCCTACTTCTGTCTGTCAGCAAAGAAAAAATTAAAAAACAACTGAAGGCAATTTAATGCTTTCCAAAGCTGGGGAGTTTTACTAAATTTTGTCCACATATTTCGAGACTGATAAGATTAAAACAGGAGAAGAATAAGGAACAATGTATGTAGAGGTACATGTTCCGCGAAGCTTAGAGAAACAAAATATTTCCAACAATATTATAGAAAGAAATTAAACACATATATTACGAATACATACAACACATTTGTTCGTAGTAGAAATAAGGAAGTTATCCAACTTTCTCACGCTGTCTGTATATTTCACAACTTGTTTCTTCATTGTGATGAATTCTTATGTTACGTTATTGTGTTTCCCAGGAGAAACGGCTAATTAAGTACGGAGAAATGATTGAAGACTGGGACAATACAGGATACGATGTACAATGTAAGAAAGGCTGTAAGTATGCATTGAAATGTCCGGCAAAAAAGCTTTCGAGCATCGTGTGAATAATGCAAATAATTGATAACGGAGAAATGCAGTCCAACACACATAACTAATCATAAAAATTACATTATTCATTTTAAAAATGTCTACATGTTTCGAAATTTTCATGTCAACATGAGGCCTAAAAATATATTAAAAACTTTCAAAATTTAATAATTTGCAACATTCTTAAGAATATTTTTCCTCCCTCCCCCGTTGTAATAAACAAAAGAGTGTAGTCGAAAAAATTTGGCAAAAATTCTTTCTGTGGTGCCGCCTGCTTCAGCTTTAAATGTTAGACTTAAACGAAACCATATACGAGTTTTTTTAGATTTTTCCGGGGGTGACGCAGAA
Organism: Coptotermes formosanus; assembly: GCA_013340265.1. Lineage (NCBI taxonomy): Eukaryota > Metazoa > Arthropoda > Insecta > Blattodea > Rhinotermitidae > Coptotermes > Coptotermes formosanus. The sequence continues at coordinate 7,277 of BLKM01000892.1, forward strand.
TTTTCCTTTTCTCTGGTGTATGACGCGGTGTCAGTGATTAATTGGACACAGAAGTTTCATAGGAACGTCAGTATGCCCTGATAATTTTGGCACTTGTAAGTGAAGGCGGTACGTTCCTTCTGACAGTCGCGATCCAAATGCCTCGTGGCAGCACGTCATATCCCAGAAGAACGGAAGAATCCTCACATTTCATGTTGTCTTCCTAAATCCCTCAGTGAAATGGCAGAATATTTCATAAACGCCTTCCTTCAAATGGTTTTGAATCGCAATGCACTAGCTTCTTCCCATATTTCTCGATGACATATTGCTGCTAAACTTGATGAAGTGTCGCTAAACAAACCATGATATCTCCACACGTTATACAATATAATTCTGTGATACAGAGTATAAGGCACAGCTTCACAAAATTATATGCACATGTGCCACTTTTGCAGCAATATGAGCTGTCAGAGTGAACATTGTAGCAATTGACTACAAACGATACTTCACTGGCAAGCTCTGCTCGAAACAGTTGAACAAAAGTAAGTACATCTGCCGCGAACGCATGAAAGACGCCTAAATATTGCAGTCGTTAGTGCCGCAATTAGAGGCCATCGCTAGTGAAACTATGTACATAAGTGTACTGCGGACGCATGGCGATTAAGGCTGTCACATGCTGAAAGTAAAAGAGTTGTCTGCGACAGAATAACGTACAACCACTGTCAGAGGGCAATCATAAACCCTACAGTGGGCTGTCTTTCTGTATATCACTATGCATTGCTGCCAACAGCTTGAATGTGACGAACAGGCGATAAGAGCTGCCACATGAAAATTTGAGTTTTGGTTGGAAATAGTCAGGAATGTTAATTTGTCACACTCATGTCTATGCTTGGGTTTCTTATGGCCAAAACTTTAAACTCAGTCCTACTGTGTCTGCACTGTAATGTCACTAACTGCGATTACAACAAGCCTATACATTGTAAACAATAAAACGTGATTCCATCGTACAGCTCCATCGTCAGGAATAGATTAAGCCAGAGGAGCATAAAATTTCCCACAAATTTAAGAACCACAACAAATTTCTGTGCGTCGCATGGGTGATATGAAGCAAGTTAGGAACTGGGGCCCCGCAAGCACTAGGCGCACATGTAAAAAATTAATTCGCCGTAGCAACCTTTCGCCCGTGCTTTATCTACCCCTGTATAAAGCCACGCGCAAGTCAGGAAACTTCCCTGGCAAACAGTATTGACCTGCTCCCCAGCATACCTCCGTGACCTATGTCAAACCAGTCGGTAGTGCGGCACTGCGTCATATGAGTGAACACAAAAATACACGCTTGAAGGCAGAAGCGTGGTAAGTAAGTAAATAAATAAGTAAATAAATAACTCCATGCGGCACAGTCCTTCTTGAGAAACTGACAAGTTCTCAGCTAGTCATGAAATTCCTCGCATTTTATAGAACATGAATGTTCATTACCATATTCAAAACAGCCCGTCTCCTTTCCCTATCCTGAGCCAGATTAGTCCATTCCATTCCTCCATATCCACTCCTTGAAGATACACATTAATAATATGCGCCAATATGCGCCTGGGTCTTCCCAGTGGTCTCTTTCCATCAGTTTTCCTGTATGCAGCTATCGTCCCCATGCGTGCTATATACCCCGTCCATCTCAATCTTCTTTATTTGATCACGCGAATAATATTGGTGAACACTGCAGATCATTAAGCTACACATTATGAAGTCTTCTGTTTCAGCGACGGTATGTTACCGCCTTTCCCAGCCCTCAATCTGGAGGACCATCCCTCGCCGGCTTTTCGTGACGTGTATTCAAAACATTCCCAGCTGCCCTCCATATCTGAAGACCATTCCTCCATCCGCAACCCTAGGATGCGCCATGCCAATTTTGACAGGGACGCACTTAACCTTTTAAAGCCTAGCGGTAACTTTACATACCGCCAGGTTTAATATTAAAAAATTGTACGTGGTGCCCACATTGCTTTTGTGTGTTTCGTACGGATCTCGGAAAAAACAGAAACTTTGCCTTATAAAACATTAAGAGACTGGTTTTTATAACCAAAGTGGAGTGTTCACAGCGCGGTACGCGCTGGATCCTTATATAAAACAGATATGCTTCTTCTTTAAAAGGTTAACATGGGGAAGCATAACAGCTCGAGAAAAATGTGCAGGGGTCTGTCAGTGAAATGTTTATTTACTGCAATCGTAAATTCAGTTATCATTTGCGGGAAGTTTACTACTTACAGGTGTCTCTAATCTGTTTACAGTGCTTGCTTACGTCGCGTTTAAACGTACGTTACATTTATAATTAGTTTAGTAACAAGATTTGAAACGTACGTACAACATTACATTGTGGCGCCTTCACGTAAAAGGTTTTGCTACGCAAACGCAACAAAACCTTACATTAATTTTGTTGTTGTTGGCTTAAGTGTAGCTGTAAGCAACATGAAGTGTACATTGTTGCCATAAAAATACAAAAATGCCTTCCCCTTTCACCCTTACCGAGCCACACAACATTTTGTACTGCTGCTAAAAGTAACACATATTAAATTTTATTAGTGTGGGTCTGAATCCTTCCTTTAGATACCCGGCATGCAATGACATCTTTTGTTTGCCATATTATATTGTCATCTGTGGCCCCTATGTTTCTACCACATTTTTCCACATTACTTCAAAAACGGCACGATTTTCGGCAAACATTTACTAAACATAAAATGTGTATTTTGATGTTCTCGTCAACTTTCACCTGAAACGTTTCTCAACCTTAGAAGAAGTCAAAGAGATATTGTCGCAACTATACATTCGTGCCAGATTTTTAACGAACCTTGAGGTGTTTTATTTTTTGAAAAACAGCCAAATACCACATTTCATGTGAAGCCGTCAAGTGTGTATCGCGCTCTTCCATATGGACAGACAGACGGACGGAAGGACGGAGGGAGAGACAGACATGGAGAAGCTGACAGTTGCTATTGGCAATTTTGCGAAGGCGCCTAAAATTCTCGTAAACTACACACACACTAGCCTAGTCTGTAAATTGCATATTCAGTAATTTTTTCCTATCATTATCGACACATTCTTATTGCAACGATATATGGACAAATACACAGGTGTGGTAGTACGTATGATTATATTTATGTTTATTCATTCTTCAGTCTGTGTATTTAGTTAAGTATAAATGTTCAAAACAGAATAAATGATGAAAAGTTGCCACTATGTTATAAAAAGGAGAATGAAACAGTAATTTTTAAATAATTTTAAAAAGCTATGTTTAAAAATATCAAACAATGAATCTAACTGCATGTAGCAGAGACCTTCTTGAGAAGCCAACAGTTTCCCAACTAGTCAAAAAATTCCCCAAATTTTATGGCACCCGAAGTTTCATTACCGCATTCACAAGAGCTTGCCACCTGTAACTATCCTGAGCCAGCTCAATCCAGTTCATGCCCCATCCCAGTTCTTAAAGATATGTTTTAATATTATCCTCCCATCTGCGCTTGGGTCTCCCAAGCGGTCGCCTTACCTCAGGTCTCCCCACCAAAGTCCGGTATGCACCTCTCCTTTCCTCCATCCGTGCTACGTGCCCCGCCTATCTTATTCTTCTCGATTTGATTACACGAATAATATTTTGTGATGAGTAAAGGTCATGAAGTTCCTCGTTATGTAGTGTTCTCCATTCTCCTGTTGCCTCGTCCCTCTTAGGCCCAAATATCCTCCTCAGCACCCTATTCTCGAAGAGCCTCAGTCTTTTTTCTCCCTCAGTGTGAGAGACCAAGTTTCACACTCATACAAAACAACAGGCAAAATTACAACTCTGTATATCCTAATCTTCGTGTTTTTGGATAGCAATATGGAAGACAAAAGATTCTGCACCGAATGATAACAAGCATTCCCCAACTACAGTCTGCTCTTAATTTCTTCATGAGTGGAGTTCCGACTCGTTACATTTGTTCACAAATATTTGAATTCTTCCACCTTTTCAAAGGATTTATTATCTATCTTTATGTTGTGATTGTGTCTGCATTCTGATTTCGAGACATGACCATGTACTTCGTTTTCTCAGCATTTACTTCCAGACCAGTTTCCTTATTAGCAATCACTAAATCTTCTGATCAAACAATGAATCAGTTGCAAAAATGTTTAATTCTATATTAGTATATGAAAGGCAAAATTAACAAGAAACCTGGCTGACAGCAGGGATATATTATATAACGTTGCCAGTAATGCTGGGTATTAGTAAATATATGTGGCTTCGTTTTATTTATTTTTAAAGTACTGATACTTTTTCCTGCTTCGGATTTTATTAACGCTGCGTACCAGCAAACAATGGCCGGTGTACCGGCAGTGGTGCGGAAACAGTGGTTCAGAGCATTTAGACACGATCACACTGACTGGTGTGTATAAATGCCTCAGAGATGCCGCCACTGAGAAGAAGGAGTCCCCTGCATTTCTGCAGAATCAAACATTCTGTGACGAACATGAATCACAGTTCACACAAGTTGTCAGAATGGCAACAACACGCCGAAACAAAGACAGTTGTCACACTTGTGACCCAGTGATTTTACTAGAACACACGTCTATATAACGCTGATAGCAATACCAATCATAGTCGCACAGTTCATCACCAGTTGCACCATGGCAAAGACCAGCTGCACAATTTTGTGGGAAATTCACACTTTCAGACTGCACATTTTTTGTTACAAGACTAACTTGACTAAGGATTTCAAGGCTTAAAAATTCGATACTCAAACTGACCGCGTGTTAAACATTAGACCGTAAAAAATACGAAGGATCCCGCTTATCTTGCGCCATTTCGCCAAGTTTATCAAGGTTACGACAGAACAAAGAATGTTATCTCCCATGTCCGGTATTCGCGTGAAGACTTGTTTGGCTTGAACAGGCACGCCGTATCCGGAAATCTGCCCTATAAAATGACCCACAGGGCTGAAACAACAGAATTGTCGCAGAGCCGGAAGAAGACCCAGGGCACTTCGAAGTTCTGTCAGTAAGCCTTATGTTACCTGCTCTTTTTTAGGGCAACAGGCCAACTCTGAGCTATGCCGCCTGTTTGTTGAAGTGCCTAGATCACATTCAATTACACACCCGCACACACTCGGTAGGGATCCTCCGAGCGAATGATAAACTCGTTCCGGAGCCCGCTGCGTACACAACATACAGCAAACACAGAAGTCACACGTCCATGTTTCATCGGCATTCAAACCAGCGATCTCAGGGAGCACCACTGCAGCCTTACACCTTAGCACATCGACCGGAATTGGTGTAGCCACTTGTCGAAATAATCAGAGCCAATAAAATGCTACATAAAGAAAGAAGTTGGCTTACCTCGACTGATATCATCCACTGATGAATTCTGAACAAAACAAATGTGTCGGACTTTTTTGTGATAACAATGACTGAAATTCATTTGACTCAACTCCCTCGTGTGGTGTGACACCGTCTAGCTTGGTAGACATATTACGTCACTGCACCAACTTGCCACGTGTCTAACAAAACTACACGGCGTCACATGCCAGAAGACAATAACGTTAACATTCAGCCCCCTGCCCTTTATTACGCTCAGACTCCGCTAAATATATATATATATATATGTATATATCCGTATTTCAATTCAAGTTAACAGATCCAAAATTTAGTTTTGGAAACCTCAAAGCCTGAATCAAGTTACAATTCTAATTCTGGCAGGAGGATATTGCAAGACGTTGACTTGGTGACGTCTGAGGAGGGCGGGTGGAGTTTCTTGAAGGGGGACTACGTACAGGCTGTGTTTATTGATCTTTTAAGCAAATTCCGTACGATGCACTCCAACAAGATAGGGAATGTACTTACATAGTAACACTGGCGCGTTCGCCTTACCAGTGTTGTAGTGCAAATACAACAATGCGTTCTGTGTGTATTGTTGAGCTGCATGTCACTGTCGACTATATAAAGATACTGTATAGTGCATAACCATGTTTTTATGGTACATTTGTGTCACTAGCAACAATAAAACGTACGTGTCTTCATGTAAAGTGTCCGATGCTGCGATGAAACAAAAGAACGTTCGTTTGCTCATGGCCTTCTTTAGACGTACAGTCTGGCTAAACAGAGTGTAATGACAGATAGTCGTTGCTCAGTTTCTCAGCTTTTGTGTTGCCGTAAAACATTTTATCATATCAGACGGAATTAATAATTTAAAAAGCCATAAGAATTCAAATATTATGAATGTGTGTTTCTGTATTCTTGTCTCAGTTATCAAGCATGCAAATCACATATTTTATACGCTGCATTTTATTGTGGTTTGTGGCCTGTCTGTCGGTCTGTTCCACATTTTTTCACAATATCTCATAAACTCACAATATTCGGGAAAAAATATGCTTATATAAATTTTGTGTTTTGATTTTCCCTACAATTTGTATGAAAACTCGCATTGTAATCAGGATTCAGCGAGATGTTATCATAAATGCATATAGCCCTTTGTGCAATGTACCCATTATTCTTGACCGATTTTAAGGAGATTTGAGTTTTTAAATAAATTTTGAATAATCCTCAGATAGGATATGTCATAAAAATCAGTCCAATTGAAGATTAGCTGTTCCATTTGGACGGAGAAGCAGACAGACGGTTGGCCAGATTTTTCTG
>BLKM01000892.1:21428-33234 GCA_013340265.1 Coptotermes formosanus
GAAGTTTTGCATTTCACTCATAAAACAGGCCTTAACTAGTGTGTGGTCACACTTACCCATTTGTGACAGTGTAAAACAATCCTAACTGGTGTGGGTCACGCTTATTCATTTTTGTGACAGTGTAAAACAGGCTTTACAGCTGTTAGGTCACATTTATCAGTTTGTAACAGTGTAGAACAGGCCTTACTGGTGTGAGGTCACACTTCTTCATTTCATTAAATCAATTAAGTTACATCACTCTCTGTTCGATATTGGTTTTATGTGTTTCTAGGGTCAGCATTTAATTTACAGTATGGCAGCTACCAGCTCACCAACTTCCCTAAACGCCTGTAAAGGAGATTCGTCTTCTGCACATTGATGGAGCTGCTTTTAATCCAATACACTCTCACTCCGTCTGAATTGCATTCTGGAAGTCATCGGTTCGACTTTTGTAAGTTGTTACTATTCGTGTTGTTCCTGCCAAATTCAAGAATAAATAATGGTACGTTTGATCACTTTTACACTACGAAGGATAGCAGGTGAATGGAGGTATAGCTCCACTTACATTTAACCTCGGGACTAGATGGGGTGAATGGTCAGCTTTGCCTCCCAGCCACTTTACCACTACCAGTTCATTAGGAGGCTGTGTGTTCAGGGTGAGGATAATTTCGAACACTCGGATATGCCAAGAAGAAAAATGAAAATTACTTAGGTACTAACCCCTCATGGCCGAATGGGAAAACACTCCCCCAGTAAATTTAAAGTTGTCCTTTCCGTATACTTACTATTACAACAACCTATATTTTCATTAAGTTGTACAAAAGTTAAAATAAAATATATAATAGACTTCACAAAATCCCGACATGTTTCGATGTGCTACACACAATATCTTCAGGGGAACAGAGGTCAGTGTTGAGCGTGTACCCCTACAGATGGTGTGTTCAGCACACCGAAATTTTCGGGACTTTTGTGACGTTTTATATGCATTTTATTTTAGTTTGTGTACGAGCTTGTGAAAGTACGTATTACTGTCCCAGTACTTAAATACCCTCAACGGCCGAAAGTGAAAATATGTCCCGCAACGCCCTGTCGTATTTAACATTTCCTGCGTTTGTAATAACACGCCTCTTTTTCACATTATTTGCCCAAAGACATTTATAGGCTAAAAGATTGTGTGAAATTTTATTCTGCTTAAAATTATCACCAATGAGGTTTAAGTTTTCTTACAACCTTACGATTTTTCCAGCAGTTGTGAATTATTTACAGACGTCTCCAGGCAGTAGTTCTTACTTTCCGTCATAGTAGCGATGTGAAGCAAATACACACACATAAAGCCCATCCCATACAGTGTCTGTTCCTTCATAAACCACTTGCAAAATTCATATCCCCTTCACTCCCATTACTTCATCAAGAAAACGCCGCCAAAAAATATCAGTACAGTAATTACAATGGTAATATTTACGTACATTTGTGTGTTCCGCCTTTCCGTTTTAGTGTCAGTTGGTCCTCAGAAATATGAGAAACTTATTGCTTCAGGATGTTAATCTAACCTCAATAAATCCCGAATGTGTTATTTAAACAACAGCAGTCTGTTGCTCACTACCTAGGTTTATCTATTCAGTGCCACTCTAATGCTTCTCTAGACACGTTTTTTGATAATAACATATGCACCTTCCATTATTTTGTTAATAAATGACGGTCAAAAACTAGGCGGTCATGGACAGCATGATTCATAAATTGACGGTCTAGTCACGTTGATGGTCACTGCTAACGCATGCGCACAAGAGTGATTCGATGCATGTATGCATCCAAATTGTTCCACAGCAAACGGGTTGCGAACCCATCCACGGTTGCACATAGAGCGGTTCATGAACGGGTGCATGTACGCGTCCGAAAGTGGTTGTTGGAACAAACCCTGCGGCTCCCGTCCAGCCGCAATCTCAGGCAAATGGGTGTGGTACGTACAGACAACAGCTTTGCTCTGCAAGCATGTCCAGCTTTCGTTTAACTTTAACGTCGCGCCAGAACTTTTCAGACTGTGAAAACTGAACGAGACTGAAGACTACTGTGTAAGTTCAGAGTTGTGGGAAAGACACGTTCTGCGAAATTTGCTCGTGAAACTACTTTGACCAAGATTTACACAGTCCTGATTCCGGCTGGTAGAGAGTTATGTTGCAGGTTACCCGGTTTCGAATAATGTTCTGTTACATACGCGTTTGCTTTCGTTGCAGACGTCTGAGATGTGGTAAATGCTCTATAAGATGTGCAGTGTAGTGTATCTTGATCTTGAAAGGTATAATATCCAGTACCAGTTGCAATATAGTTTTGTTATGTAGTTCCAATTAAAAGTTTTCATTCTGTGAATTTACAGTGTAATGTGACAAATGTTTAAGTATACTTTTAGAATTGGGTGACAGGTAGCAGTTCTATTATGTTCTGTGAAGTCGGAATGAAAGATCATTTGATTGACAGGTTATGACTGGTACTTGTTTTGTATAGGAATCGTATTTAGGCTTATGTTGCAGTGACACGTGTGTGGTTGTTGTGTTGTAAAGGTGTTCCAAAGTTAATCTTGTTGCATTTTAATAAGACTTAGGGACAGTGTTGTTTTGGGTAAAAACCAAGAAGAGTAGCGCAATTTGTTCTGAACATTTTTCTACTCATACGGTGTGATTAATTGTATTTTTTATGCTTGATGCTGACTTATGTAAGGGCAGCTTATTTATATGAGAATGGATTGGTTTTAGCAGGCACACAAAAATGAGTGTTTTACATAAGAAGCTTTAAGTATTTTACTTCTCTATGCATGTTTTGTTTTCTTAGTCTGCTGCTCTGAAAATTGTGGAATATCTAAGAATTCTAACTTCTACGCAATATTGTTTGTTCACAGGACTGAGTCATAATCATGTAAGATGGCATGTATCAGTTTCACCCGTGCTTAATCAGTATGAATATTGAGATTTTTCTTTACCATTGTCCAGTTTCAGTAGGCGGAGTTTGCGCTGCTGTCAATGAAATGTTTCTTTACCTGCACACACTTTTGTCCGTCATATGGAGAGGTCTGATTGTGATAAAGTGAGGAGACATAAAGCTGAAATTATGATGTATATACCATTTAGTTAGTATAATTCTATATTGTATTTACCGACACCGTAAAATTGTATGTGTTATGTGTATTGACTGCATTTTGTTGTTGAGTGTTGCATCGTCTTCACTAGTTACACGTCTTGCCATTTGTAGGTGGTTGTATTATTTGCACTTCCTGCGTTGATGTTTCACACTTTACACCCATTTATTTCTTCTTGTTGCACTCACAGGCTACTTGTTTATATGTGTTTCATTTCTTTTATTTTAATTTTTCGCATGTTGGTTATCCTTTGGTGGTTATAAGTACGCCATCGAATAAGTGAAAATGACAATCTTACAGGAGGGAGTTAAGTGAAGGAAGAAAATGGAAAGGAAATGCATATTGCAAGTGCAAAAGGAAGAAAAAGAGTAAAAAATATGGAAACTGTGCAAATAATATGGACTACCACGAATGCCTGTGTGTTAGGATGACACTGAGAATCATGCAGTAGTTACCATCGAAACGTTTGTGTCAATAAATAGGAAAGAAGTGTAGGTTGTTGGTAATTACGAGAGAATACTGAAGGTTGGATAGTAATGGATTATGCTACCGATTGGCGAAGTGAGGTACATCGTCTTAGTACCAAGCCTGGCCGTATGTGCCGTTATCATCGGTTCGGCCGTGTTAGATGGATATCCCTCCACAGAGATGGCAATACGCACATTGTTAACGTGACTGAACACGCAAAATACGAGATTAACTGTGATCAGAGGTATTTTATCGCCGAGCGACCCAACTAAGGTCACGTATTTCCCATTCCCACGAAGAGGTGTCAGGAACGAGGGTTTGAGTCTCAAGCGCAAAAGTGCGTGCGCAGAACAGCGACGTTCCTTTTTGTGTAAGGCATCAAAGGCTCATTGAACTTTTAAGTTTCAGTTGTATGGTGGAAATTTTGAATTCATTGTACCCGTTAAGTTTGTTGCGCATGTGTTGATTGTAACCTAAATTGTGTTATGTATGTAATTATATGTATGAATGTTGCGTTCTTTCCACGGCATAACCCATCTAGGCCACATTGTGTATTAACGGCAGTGTGTCTGTGGAAAGGAGCATTTCTGTGTGACGGTAAGTTTCGGTTTTATTGTGAAAGTTTCAAAATTATTGTGAATGTTAAATTTTTAAGCATGTATTGGCCGTAACCTAAATCATGTTATGTGTCTAATTATATATGTAATATGAATGTTGCATTCCTTCCAGGGCATAACCTAGTTAGGCCACGTGGTATGTTAAGGACAGTGTGTGGAGAGAGACACATTTCTGTGTAACGGCAAGTTTATGTTTTATTGTGGAAGTTGGAATTTTATTGTGAATGTTAAGTTTGTTATGGATTTGTTAAATGTAACCTGAACAATGTTATTATGTAATTAATTACCTATATATCTTGCGTTCACAGCGCACAATTGAGCAGTGTTATGCCATATGGTGCACGTCCTCGTACACAAGCAAAGCAATTCTCTTCGAATTTCCAAAAGATGCAAAGCGATATGTTCGTGACATGTAACAACATATTTAATTACTGTAATTGTGACAGATGCATACGCGTTTTCTCATTCTTTCCATGTATCCAAAAGTTTTTCAGTTCTACCATTTATGCCAAAGAAATTTTTACTAATTCAATATGATAAATTTTGTACCTCAACTTACTGATTTAAAATGCGTAAAACCGTGTTTATTAATCATTATTGGAAATATATGAAGTGGATTAAGAATGTGTTGTGCTGTGATTGTAACACTGCATAATTAATTCTTCTTTTACAGTGCTCAATTATGAGCCAAGAATATTGGTCGACCCTGCAATACTGAGGATGGCAGAACCGTGTATGTGAGGTGTGTCTGCAAAAATCACTTTTTGGGGACAGACTTCAAACATCTGTAGGGAAACACCCGAACAGAATCGCAGTACCATGTACCTCAGACTCGGAAATCAGCTGAGTACGGCGGTTAATGACCACGGGTCGCCGTACACACAAATATGCAAGATGCAACGCATTCTGGAGTAGTTGCGTACTCTATTTAAGAGGGTGCTGCGAGGTAAATGCTCTCACAATATTCCATTGTTTCGGCAAGACGCTTCGAGTTCCTAATATGAGCAGTTTAAGACATGAGAAATTGTATTTTCTGGCTGATATTCCAAGGTACATGGCGTTGTTGAGTTTCTAAGTATTTTGAGTAATTTTCTTATTGGAACGAGCATTTTAGTATTTAACAGTTTGGCAATTACACTTATACAGTCCAAATTACGAATAACGCAATAACGAAATTCTGTTACAAGTCTGGCGAGCAACTAACTTGTCTACTGGTGGCATTCCCTCCCTATTGTGTTTTATTGTAACCATGGTATCTGTCTAATTTTGTGCAGTAATTCTTGTGTAAATATTATTACTCATATTATCCAACATTTGCGCAATCTGTACTTCCTCCTGGCTAGTAGGAATTCCCGCATCGCTAGCAGAAGCATTGCGTTACTAGTGGTCAGAGTCCAGTGTTTCTCCTTTGGCTTTCCCTAGCTTTGATTTACCGTAGGGAGTTGGCATTGTAATATTCGGCAGTTACCGATTTCTGCCTTAGGGTTTGTTAAATCGGTTGGTCGCAGCATACCAAGTATACGTGGAAAAAGTAAGTGCCCCTCAACACCTATCAGTAGCACCTCCCTTCCTATGCCTACTACCCGACTTACCGAGCCCAGGACCGGAGGCACTACAGTATAAGAAATGGAATTTAGTTGTGTTTACCCGGACTTTGACTTGATTTCTGGTGTACGTACAACTTTTCTTTGTTACCTTGTCAGAGCCTGATGATGGCTTTTATATTTGAGCTGTAACATGTTGCATTAAGACATACAACATAGGAGAGTTGGTGTGATCAGCTGCTGCTGTCCATACTTCTGTGTTATCCTGTGTTACACGTGTGCACTTGTTTACGCTATTCTCACCTTATATTAAGCTAAACTCATTAGACTGATGTACTGCCATTTAACTACAGAATGTGGGACTTAATTTTCTTTACAGTGAATGGGGAATACATAAATTCCTGTAACCATAATGAAGCAGTGAACATTTTGTGCAATGCTGGGGACCTTGTGATATTAACGGTAAAGCATTACAGCACAGCCACAACTTTTCTGCAAAGAATAGTAAGTAATTAACATTATGAAACGAATTCCCAGTTCTTGTTTTGATGTGGAGTTGAACTGAGTTATAACATCATGAAAGAGACCGGATATTTTATGTTGTAATGAATGAGTCTCGTTATAACCGAGGACTGTATCTTTATGGTTAACAGTGAGGAATTAATCGGTAACATAGGATATCTGACGTTATATATAAGGTGTCCCATAATCCTGTGTCATATTTGGGTTCAACTTCATTATCCTGTTTAAAGTTTGTATGGTGCCGGGATAGTACAGTCACCACAGTGGCTGGAGAACCAAGGAATTGTGGTTCAATTTCCTGCAGGGATCAGGGATCTTCCTCATCTTCAGTGAAAGGTAGGGGCATTTTCCCCAGGAGTAAAGCAGTTGGTTTGTGGAACTGACCACCAATGGTTAAGTATGAGTGGAGCTGTAACTCCACTCTCCCACATGCTTTCATGGTGTGCATAGGGAGAAATTTACATTTAAACATTCATTATTCCTATGTATTTATCGAAATATTATGGATGTTAATTCAAAGAATTGCACAAAGTAAAACAGTGAAGGCCTTCAGTCACAGCTGAGTTTTCTTTTGTACTGTTAAGTAACTTCAATGCAACATATTTTAGTTTAAGTAAAAATGCTATAATCAGGTGAATTTACAATGCCAAATAAAAGGTGTCAGTGTTAATATAAAAGAATTGTATCGAGAAAATCTATTTGCATGGTACAACATACAGAATTTATTTTCCCTCGTGTCAAAGATGTGTGGAGGAAAAGTTCGATTTTTACAGTGTCACAGTAAGAAAAAGGAAGGCCCGTTTGTGATATTATCCTGGTATTTTCCTGGAAAGCTCGAACAAATATAGAAGGAAAAGATGTCAGTGCATTTGGTCTGCCTGCCATGTCTTAAGTTGGAGACTTCATATTATTGCTTACTGCCACACTGCAGTGTCAAAACATCTGGTTCTATCATGTTGATATGAAAGGTTAACATTAGTATTCAGCTTAGCCTCAGCTTTTAAAAGTTTAACAAAAAATTAAGAATTATCAGCAGAAGTGTAATATGCCTGGTGCGTTTGCTCTTTTGTTGTCTCTATATTTTAAACTCACCAATATTTGTAAAAGGTCTCAAAATGCAAGTATTTTAAATGTGACTCTCCACGTTCACATAACATATCGTAAGGTTCATTCTTACATTAGCAACATTCGATCACACTTGACATATCGAAAAGGCCAACATATCATAAACAGGGACTTTACAGTGTTACATTTAGATCTCTGAGTGTTTCTTTGGCCATGGCTCATGCTTGGCACTAGACACAGAGTGTCTCAGTTATATGTACCACTAACGGTGACATGCTGTCACAAATGTGCATAGACCTTAATGTAAAATGTCTCAATTTTGTCCGATTCTAAGCAGGACTATAATATGTCAACAAATCCCAAAAAATGTGAACTCATATTCTGCCATTGAAGTGAGGTGGTTAATGTAGAATTTCTACCCTTTTAGATGGAAGAATATTTGGTACGCAAAGTTTCCCTATCTGTACAGGACAACAGGAATACACAAAAGGAGCAGTCTGCATGTGTAATGTGAGTGGTATTTGAATCCATGGCCCTGTGTTTCATGCTAGAAAGCAGTACAGACCTTAGAGGGTGTTGCCGCTTTGACTGACACGTTTATTATATTGCACAGCTAAATCGTCATGTGGAAGTCTTCAGGTCTTAATAGTGATGACGCCAAAGACTCCGCTGTTGTGGAATGTGACGCCGTGTCACTCCTGTAGACCAAAAGACAAGGTGACTGGTGCTGAAGAGAAGTCGGTCACAGCTCTCTGAACACTGACCTGACCAAGAAGTTGCCCTTCATGGTGATTCTGAACTAGTGAAATGACATTGTAGCCCAGAAGAATCGGAGTCCTCAAATTGTCACGCTAGTTGTACCTGTGTGACTGATTTGCATGTAGAAGTAGAAACAATATAATGTTTAAGGAACATATATTTATTTGTATATTTAAAACTTTAAAGCACATCTCTATATATGGTAAGGTGGTAAAATTTCGATCATTTCAGACAAAACAAGCTTTAATACGTAAAATACATGAACAAGATAAAGTATCAGCACTGAAACATGTTCTGTGAAACTTGATGAATACGTCAGATTTCTTTAATATGAAAATGTTTAATATTTTAATTATAAAAAATAATTATTAGAGAACTCGTTACAATTGATCGAAAATGTACCTCCATAGGTACAATTCCAGTCCTTTTGTGGTGCAATTCTGATCGGTGGCATGTACCATAAATTAATTGCCTTGGAACTAATGCTTATTTCATAGTACCAGACATTGTATTTTTCATAGATTTTTTCATAGATTTGACAGTGTAATAGTCTAAGAAACAAGAACCACACTCGTCATTGTATACTGGCAACTCTTTGTAACAATTAATCCCTCTTCTGCTCCTGTATGTATGACATTACTTCGATCAATGGTTGTTCATTTTGTCGTTATTGGAAAAGCATATTTTTTGTTTCGGGTTTCTTCCAGTTTTTGATCCCAGATAAGGTGGACCGAAGATTTTGTTTTTTGTGTCCTTGCTGATGTCTTTTTTCATGTGTTGGTACGATGTTCTTTACATTTGAAATACTGCTTGATACTTAATTGTTTGTTGGGTTTGAAGCTGAGGCTGTGGCGTCAGCAGTGTCTCTGATTTGACTGAGGATTATTATCAACAATGTCATTGATAAGGAAGATGATAGTGTAGCCTTGGTAGGAGAGACAGTGGTAGCAGTGGTAGTAGTTGTAGGATAAGCAGACCCAAAGAGTGATGCAAGAGTAAACTTCTGTTCTGGAACAATGTCTGTAGTGAAGGCCATTATTCCAATGCATTCACAGCCTTTAGCAGCATGTCCAACTGAAGTAGGTTTGTTCCATGCATCAGAAAACTTTGCAAAAACCTTGCTCTCCTGCTGTGTTAATTTGGATGCAGTATGTTTCGTAAACATGTTTTTATTGAAAGTTATGATGTAGGACTAAATCTGGTAAAATGTCATATTCATGCCTATTTGTGTGTAAATATAGGACAATATTCACAACAAGAAATAATAAAATAATACAAAGGTAAATTCTGTTTAATATTGTCAGTGGATATCACGTCCTTCGCCTTCCCAAAAAATATTAGAGACTTCACAATGCTGGGTTTGGCATGGACGAATCTGGTCACATGTTCTTTTCTTCTTTCCTGTGCAAGTGCTAGGCTGTATTAAACTATGCATTCTGTAACTCCATTCCAATTATTAGTGTCGAGATAAATTTGGTAAAACATTTTTGATCTGATCGAAATTGTATCTACTGTACTGATCGGAACTGTATCTGAGATAGAACGGGAGAAACAACCAAGTAACATCATACTACTTCAAGATATGGTAGTCAATATCACACAGGCCAACCATGACGTGATATCTGAAAGCATGGGCACAAAGTTTCACTCTAACCCAACATTAATGAGGTCAGTTACTAAATAAATACTGGGCAGCCTTATAAGGGGGCAAATAGTTGAGCAGCAGTGTTTACCTTCCTCAAGAAAAAAAAATTGCAGCTCTGAAACACAGACTGCTGTGTGGATGACACTAACACAGATAATACAACAAGCTGTCTGCATAATGCCCCCACAGTCAGAAAAGTCCAACCAAAAACACGAAGCGAGAAAATTCGTTAATCCTTACACTGATCCGACTTGTACGTATATCGAAAACATATCACCTTACCATACAGCATTTGATGTTATAAATCTGTCATTTTCTGCACATTATCGCCGCCCATTAGTAATGGCAACAGCACTTTTGTCAAATGCAGAGATGCGGAAAAGTGTCATATTGAGCTGGCCATGAGACAAAACAGGTGATGGTAGATGTATTCTAACATGTTTAAACGTCTCTCTTTCAGCCTTATTGATTGTCAAAGTAAACACGATTTTAATCAGAAATTGTCTTTTGAGCAGTTTGGAGGGAGCTGTGGATCTGATGGACATAACTTGATCCTGAGTATATAAGGACAGTTTTTCAAAAGTCAGTAATGTCCGCTGCTATGCAGTCAGAGATTACTACTAGTATGCAGTGCTCGTGCAAGCCTTTTAAGATCATGTGCTGCCAACACTGCAGGCCAAGGAAAGTTAACATATTTCATGTACATCTCTTGGCCTCCAGTGGAGGCAACACTGTCTGTTTTAATGTTATCCTTTTTGTTAAAAACAAGTTTTACAATGACTTAGTAAAGTCAAAGGCTATTGCAATCAATGCTGAAGGCACAATTTAAAGTAGCACTAAGAAGGTGCTGAATGTTTTTACTCAGTAGATGAATCTTTTATGTGTAGAAATGGCTGGTTGTACTGATCTATAAGCTGGTATAAAATATTCATAATATTTTGCATTGTAAAATCCTGTACACTTTTTGTATGTTTATAACTTATTCCATACCCCATTGTCTTGTAGGAAATTTGTGGATCCATGGAATGTGTGTGTATATGTGTATGCGTACATGTATATAGGTATGTATGTATTATGCATGTATGTACGTAAATGTGTGTGCATGCATGCGTATATACATATATATGTGTGTAAGTGTGCGCGCTTATGTACGTGTGAACTTTCTAAAAATATATGCCTTGGAAAGATCCGTTGGGTAGTTCAGTAGATCATGATGCCGGAAAGAAACCGTTTTGTTATAATATATATATGATAATTACTCTGTCCCATCCTTCAGGGATTTCGTTGTAGTGATCTTTCTTTAAATAGTTTCATCATGCAGTTTATTTTTTATATAGATTTTGTACATATAATGAGGTGCATGTTGTTTTTACAGCACAGAGAGATGACAACTGCCTGGACAATGAGGGAACTTCGCGTCTCTGTTCTGACGATGGCTGGAGGTTGCCAAGCAACAACCAACCGAGCTCAGGTTCCTGCTCTCCAACGTGCGCATACGTTTTCTCATTGTTTCCAACCAGAGGTAACATGTGCCGTGTATCCTTTAGCGGGCTGATCAGCATGTCTGTCTTTGATAGTTTGCAAATTCTTAGTGGGTACAGTGCACCCGCTTGCAACCCCTGATTACAGGCCTGACATATAGGTGCTGTTTTTGGTAAAGGCGTGGACAAATTGTGCTAGCATTAATTTCTGTGAGTAAAAGTTTGCAGTTGTCTGCATTAAATTGTGTATGCTGACATCTTTGAGGAGGGGCTGAGGTAACATAGTCAGTACGGGACACGGCTATGAGACTGGATGATCGGGGAATTCAAATCCCAGAACAGCAAGGGCAAGTGATTTTCTGTAATCTAAAACCATCCACACCAACTCTGGGGCCCATCCAGTGTCCTGTTCGATAGGCACCCAGAATTTTTCACTGGGGAGCAGATGGTGAGCAGACCCTGAGGCTCTATATAATTTACATTTGGTTTTAAATCCTAAGGTTTAAGAATCATGTCATAAATATGAATGTAACATAACACCTTTTGCAGCTGCTTTTATGTACACATAAATATGACTACATGGTCCATGATTCACTTCA
>BLKM01000893.1:14791-53449 GCA_013340265.1 Coptotermes formosanus
GGGCAACATTTTTCTTGAAAATATGTATGGTGAGAGGTTGCTATTTTCAACGAAATCCGTTGACGCATCAGAAGCACATCCAACATTTAAAATACATCGTCCATATAATTTTGGAGGTCTAAGAAGTTTGAACACATGAAAAGAATGCATTGAAATGAATGGTAAGAATAGTTACCACTGAATAAAGTCTTAAATATTCGTTAAGCTTTCTTTCTTCCACGCTAAAATTCATGTCAAAAGAGATTCTATTGGGTGGTAAAAGTACTTACAAATAATTTTGTTGGCTACTTTTGATGATTAACCTTTTAAGCCTAGCGGTAACTTTACATACTACCAGGTTTAACATTACAAAATTCTACGTGGTGCCCACATTGCGTTTATGTGTTTTGTACGGATCTCAGAACAAACAGCAAATTTTGCCTTATAAAACATTAGGAGATCGGTTTTTATAACCGAAGTGGAGAGTGTTTACAGCGCGGTACGCACTGAGTCCTTATATAAAACAGATATGCTTCGTCTTTAAAGGTTAAAGTGTATTAAGAGTAGAATTCATTTTACTTACTTTAAAATAAGATTAAAATTCATAAATATAAAAACCCCAAATAACAAACTTGCACCAATGATTTAACAAAATCTAATCCAAGTTATGTATTCAAAGCTTATATAGGGGATTCCAATTATATGCATGGTAAATTACTTTGAAACCATAATTTGAATATTTTTTATTTCCATTTTAGAAATTCAGTTGTAGGGAGTGTAAAAAGTAATATTTGTTCATGTAATTTTCAAATATTTTGTACTGTAAATATATTGATTCTCACTCGCTGAAAAGCAATTATTTCTAAGAAACATGAAATTGTTCGTACAAATGCAAACGCTAGGTAACATTTTGTTTTGACACATACCAATGATGAAATCCAATTACTACAATGAATGTGATAGATTTGTGAGAAATACATAACTACATATTTGAAAATTAGACATGATATCTCTTCGGCGGAAAATTAATTCGTTTACCACCAAAATAACATGATCTCCTACCCTGCAATTATATATATATTTCAAACTTATGTGTTTGGTCTTACAAGCCAAACTCTAGAAAAATAACACTTTGAAATATAAGGTAAGGATTCTAGCCATTCAACATTTTCTTTAAAAATTGTTAATGTCTCTCTTGTCAACGCCGAAATTCTTTAATGAGGTAATAACTCTTACGAAGCTTATGGGTGTCTACTTTTGGTGAAAATGTTTTTAAAATTGTAGCTTCACGATACGTAGCTTGAAGGAAGTTTTAAATACATTAGGAACATACATAAATCTGAAACTTAAATCGCAGTTCACGAAAATCAATTCCAATTTCAAGGAGGGAGCCTCTTATTCAAATTAAACCACAGGAGATTATAAAGCGCATAACTTCGTAAACCTATATCCTACAATGAGAAGCACAATCATCATTATTATAAAGTTTGAGGAGCTTAAAAGAATGAAAAAAAATTCAATGAAATGAATTAATTAAAATGAATTGTCACCACTCAACACACCCTTCAAATTTCTTTAGGTTCTCTACCTTCAAAGGTAAAATTCGTGTCAAGAAAGAATTTTTGAATTGGTAATTATACTTACCAAAAAGGATGGTGTCTTGTTTCGACAAACCATTGCGTAAGAAGGGTAGAATTGACTAAACCTTTCTTAAGGAAGCTGAAAGTACAGGATAAATGTACGTGTGTCCCTATCTTATATCAAGTTAGGGCAACATTTTTCTTGAAAGTGTGTATAGTGAGAGGTTGCTATTTTCAACGAATTCCGTTGACGAAACAGAAGCGCATCCAACATTTAAAATACATCGTCAATATAATTTTGGAGGTCTATGGAGTTTCAACACTTGAAAATTATGCATTGAAATGAATGGTAAGAATAGTTACCACTCAATAAACTCTTAAAAATTCGTTAAGCTTTCTGTCTTCCACGCTAAAATTCATGTCAAAAGAGATCTTATTGTGTGGTAAATATACTTACAGTGAATTTTGTTGGCTACTTTTGATGATTAAATTGGATTAAGAGTAGAATTCAATGTACTTAATATAAATAATATTAAAATTCATAAATATAAAAACCCCAAATATCAAACTTGCACCAAAAATTTGACAAAACCTACTCCATGTTACGTATTCAAAGTGAATATAGGAGATTCCATTTATATGCATGTTAAGGTACTTTGAAACCACAATTTGAATATTTCTCATATCTATTTTACAAATTCATTTGGAGGGAGTGTAAAAATTAATATTTGTTATTGTAATTTTCTAATATATTTTATACTGTAAAAATATTGATGCTCTCTCGCTGAAAAGCAATTATTTCTAAGAAACATGAATTGTTCGTACAAAAGTAATCTCAAGGTAACATTTTGTTTTGACACATACCAATGATGTAATAAAATTACTACAATGAATTTTATTGATTTGTATAAAGTAAACAATAACATATTTGAAAGTTGAAGATGTAACTCTTCGGCCGAAAATTAATTCCTTTGCTACCAAAACAACATGATCTTCTATCCTCCAATTATATATATTGCCAACATATGAGTTTTGTCTTAGAAGCCAAACTCTAGAAAAATAATACTTTGAAATGTAAGGTAAGTATACTAGCCTTTCAAAATTTTCTTTAAAAATTGTTAATCTCTCTCTTTTCAACGCCGAAATTATTTCATGAAGTAATAATTCTTAGGAAAATTTGGGTGTCTTCTTTTGAAGTAACAGTTTTTACAAAGGCATCTTGACGATAATTAGCTTGAAGGAACTTTAAAAATCATTAGCAACCTACATAAATCTTAAACTTGCATCGCAGTTCACCTAAATTCTTTTCCAATTTGAAGGAGGGAGCCTCTTATTCAAATTAAACCACAGGAGATTATAAAGCGCATAACTACGTAAACCTATATCCTACAATGAAAAGCACATTCAACTTTATTTTAAAGTCTGAGAAGCTTAAAGAATGAAAATAATTGAATGAATTAATTAATTGAAATGAATTAATTAAAATGAATAGTCACCACTCAACACACCCTTCAAATTTCGTTATGTTCTCTATCCTCAAAGCTAAAATTCGTGTCAAGAAACTTTTTTGATGTGGTAATTATACTTACCTGAAAGGATGGTGTCTTCTTTCGACAAAGCAGTGCGTAACAAGGTTAGAATTGACTTAATATTGCTTGTTTGAAGATTAAAATTCATGAGTAACCTACGTGTGTCCCTATCATAATTCAAGTTAAGGAAACATTTTTCTTGAAATTAATTATAGTGAGATGTTGCTATTTTCAACGAATTCCGTTGACGATACAGAAGCACATCCAACATTTAAATTACATCGTCAATATTATTTTGGAAGTCTAAGAAGCTTGAACACATAAAAATAATGGATTGGAATGAAGGGTAAGAATAGTTACCACTCAATAAACTCTTAAATTTCCTTAAGCTTTCTTTCTTCGACGCTAAAATTCTTGTCAAAAGAGATTTTATTGGGTGGTAAATATACTTACAATTAATTTTGTTGGCTACTTTTGATTAATAAAGTGTATTAAGAGTAGAATTCATTGTACTAAAATTTAAAATAAGATTAAAATTCATAAATTTAAAAACCCCAAACATCTAACTTGCACCAAAGGTTTGACAAAATCTAATCCAAGTAACGAATTCAAAGCGTATATAGGAGATTCCATTTATATGCATGGTAAGATACTTTGAAACCACAATTTGAATATTTTTCTTATCCATTTTACTAATTCAGTTGAAGGGAGTGTAAAATGTAACATTTGTTCCTGTAATTTTCTAATATTTTCTACTGTAATAATATTCATTCTCTCTCGCCGAAAATAAATTATTGCTATGAAAGTGATGAAATTTTTCGTTCAAAAGTAAACGCTAGGTAACATTTTGATATGACAATACCAATGATGTAATCAAATTACTGCAATGAATGTGATTCATTTGTAAAAAAATACACAACTACATATTGAATATTAAAGATGATAACTCTTCTGCCAAAAATTAATTCTTATACCACAAAAACAATATGATCTTCTATCCTCCAATTATATATATTGCCAACATATGAGTTTGTTCTTAGATGCCAATCTCAAGAGAAGTAATACTTTGAAATGTAAGGTAAGTATACTAGCCATTCAACATTTTCTTTAAAAATTGTTAATCTCTCTCTTCTCAACGCCAAATTTTTTCATGAAGTAATTATTCTTACGAAACTTTTGGGTGTCTTCTTTTGAAGAAGCAGTTTTTACAAAGGTACCTTGACGAAAATTAGCTTAAAGGAACTTTAAATTTCATTAGGAATCTACATAAAACTTAAACTTACAACTCAGTTCACCAAAAATCAATTCCAATTTCAAGGAGGGAGTGTCTTATTCAAATTAAAGCACACGAGATTATAAGCGCATAACTACGTAAACATGTATCCTAAAATAAAAAGCAGAACCAACTTAACTTCAAGGTCTGAGAAGCTGAAAAGAATGAAAAAATACTTTGAAATGAATGGTAAGTATAATTACCAATCAACACACTCTTCATATTTCGTTGCTTTCTATCCTCAAATCTAAAACTCGTGTCAGAAATTTTTTTCAAGTGGTAATTATACTTACCAAATAGGCTTGTTTCGTCTTTAGACAAACCAGTGCGTAAGAAGGGTCGAATTGACTAAACTTTGCTTGAAGGAAGATGAAGATATATGATAAACCTACGTGTGTCCCTATCTTAAATCACGTTATGGTAAAATTTTTCTTGAAAGTGAGAGGTTGGTTTTTTCATGGCAATCCGTTTGCAAATCTGAAACTCATAAAACATAAGACTCCATCCAACATTTAAAATACATCGTCAATATAATTTTGGAGGTCTAAGAAGCTTGAACACATGAAAATAATGGAATGAAATGAATGGTAAGAATAGTTACCACTCAATAAACTCTTAAAAATTCGTTAAGCTTTTTTTCATCTACGCTAAATTTCATGTCAAATGAAATTTTATTGGGTGGTAAATATACTTAGAATTAATTTTGTTGGCTACTTTTGATGATTAAAGTGTATTAAGAGTAGAATTCATTGTACTTACTTGAAAGTAAGATTAAAAATCATAAATATAAAAACCCCAAATATCAATCTTGCACCAAAGATTTGACAAAATGAAATCCAAATTAAGTATTCAAAGCGTATATAGGAGATTCCACTTATATGCATGGTAAGATACTTTGAAACCACAATTTGAATATTTTTCATATCCATTTTACTAATTCAGTTGGAGGGAGTGTAAAAGTATTTGTTCATGTAATTTTCTAATATTTTCTACTGGTAAAATATTCATTCTCACTCGCTGAAAAGGAATTATTTCTAAGAAAATGATGAAATTGTTTCGTACAAATGTAAACGCTAGGTAACAGTTTGTTTAGATACATACCAATTATGAAATCAAATTACTGAAATGAATGTGATTGATTTGTGAAAAATACACAAGTACATATTTGAAAATTAAAGATGATAACTCTCCGGCCGAAAATTAATTCGTATACCACCAATACAACATGATCTTCTATCCTCCAATTATATATATTGCCAACATATGAGTTTAGTCTTAGAAGCCAAACACAACAAAAAAAATACGTTGAAATATAAGGTAAGTACACTAGCCATTCAACATTTCCTTTAAAATTGGTAATCTCTGTCTTCTCAACGCCCAAATTTTTCATATGGTATATATTATACTTTTGAAGAAACAGTTTTTATAAAGTTAGCGTGACGACAATTAGCTTGAAGTAACTTTAAAATTTATTATGAACCTACATAAATCTTAAACTTAAAACGCAGTTCACCAAAAATCAATTCCAATTTCAAGGAGGGAGCTTCTTATTCAAATGAAACCACAGGAGATTATAAAGCGCATAACTACGTAAACCTATATCCTACAATGAAAAGCACAATCAACGTTATTTTAAAGTTTGAGAAGCTTAAAAGAATGAAAATAATTCAATGGAATTAATTAATTAAAATGAATAGTCACCACTCAACACACCCTTCAAATTTCTTTATGTTCTCTATCTTCAAAGCTAAAATTCGTGTCCAGAAAGACTTTTTGAAGTGGTAATTATACTTACCAAAAAGGCTGGTGTCTTGTTTCGACAAACCATTGCGTAAGAAGGATAGAATTGACTAATCCTTTTTTAAAGGAAGCTCAAAATACAGGATAAACCTACGTGTTTCCCTATCTTAAAAAAAGTTAGGGCAACATTTTTCTTGAAAGTATGTATAGTGAGAGGTTGCTATTTTGAACGAATTCCGTTGACGATACAGAAGCATATCCATCGTTTAAAATACATCGTCAATATTGTTTTGGGTGTCTAAGAAGTTGAACACATGTAAATAATGCATTGAAATGAACGGCAAGAAAAGTTACCACCTCATAAACTCTTAAAAATTCGTTAAGCTTTCTTTCTTCGACGCAAAAATTCATGTCAAAAGAGATTTTATTCGGTCGTAAATATACTTACAATTAATTTTTTTGGCTACTTTTGAGGATAAAAGTGTATTAAGAGTAGAATTCTTTGTACTTACTTTAAATTAAGATTAAAATACATAAATATAAAAACCCCAAATATCAATGTTGCACCAAAGATTTGACAAAATCTAATCAAAGTTACGTATTCAAAGCGTATATAGGAGATTCCATTTATATGTATGGTAAGATACTTTGAAACCGCAATTTGAATATTTTTCTTATCCATTTTACTAATTCAGTTGGAGGGAGTGCAAAATGTAAGATTTGTTCATTTAATTTTCTAGTATTTTGTACTGTAGAGACATTGATTCTCACTAGCCGGAAAGCAATTATTTCTAAGAAAAGTGAAATTGTTTCGTACAAAAGTAAACGCTAGGTAACATCTAGTTTTAACACATACCAATTATGTAATCAACGTACTGAAATGAATTTCATTGATTTGTGAATAATACAGAATTGTATATTTGAAAAGTAAAGGTGTTTACTTCTGCAGAAAAGTAATTCGTATACCACCAAAACAATATGATCTTCTATCCTCCAATTATATATATTGCCAAAAAATAACTTTGGTCTTAGAAGCCAAAGCCAAGAACTAATACTTTGAAATGTAAGGTAAGTGTACTAGCCAATAAACATTTTCTTTAAAATTTGTTAATCTCTCTCTTCTAACGCTGAAAAATTTTGTTGTGGTATTTATACTTACGAAACTTTTGGGTGTCTTCTTTGGATGAAACAGTTTTTAAAATTGTAGCTTCACGATACGTAGCTTGAAGAAATTTTTAAATACATTAGGAAACTACATATATCTGAAACTTACATCGCAGTTCACCAAAATCAATTCCAATTTCAAGGAGGAAGCCTCTTATTCAAATTAAGTCACAGGAGATTACAAAGCGCATAACTACGTAAACCTATATCCTACAGTGAAAAGCACAATCAACATTATTTTAGAGTTTGAGAAGCTTAAAAGAATGAAAATAATTCAATGAAATGAATTAATTGAAATGAATTAAATAAAATGGTCACCACTCAACACACCCTTCAAATTTCTTTATGTTCTCCTTCTTCAAAGCTAAAATTCGTGTCAAGAAACATTTTTTGATGTGGTAAATATATTTACCAAAAAGGATGGTGTCTTGCTTCGACAAACCAGTGCGTAAGAAGGGTAGAATTGACTTAACATTGCTTGTTTGAAGATAAAAATTCATGATTAACCTACGTGTGTCCCTATCTTAAATCAAGTTAAGGAAACATTTTTCTTGAAATTAATTATAGTGAGAGGTTGCTTTTTTCAACGAATTCCGTTGACGGTACAGAAGCACATCCAACATTTAAAATACATCGTCAATATTATTTTGGAAGTCTAAGAAGCTTGAACACATGAAAATAATGCATTGAAATGAAGGGTAAGAATAGATACCACTCAATAAACTCTTAAAAATTCGTTAAGCTTTCTTTCTTCGACGCTAAAATTCTTGTCAAAAGAGATTTTATTGGGTGGTAAATATACTTACAATTAATTTTGTTGGCTACTTTTGATTAATAAAGTGTATTAAGAGTAGAATTCATTGTACTAAAATTTAAAATAAGATTAAAATTCATAAATTTAAAAACCCCAAACATCAAACTTGCCCCAAAGGTTTGACAAAATCTAATCCAAGTAACGAATTCAAAGCGTATATAGGAGATTCCATTTATATGCATGGTAAGATACTTTGAAACAACAATTTGAATATTTTTCTTATCCATTTTACTAATTCAGTTGGAGCGAGTGTAAAATGTAACATTAGTTCCTGTAATTTTCTAATATTTTCTACTGTAATAATATTCATTCTCTCTCGCCGAAAGGAAATTATTTCTAAGAAACATGAAATTGTTCATACAAAAGTAGACGGTAGGTAACATTTAGTTTCGACCTATACCAATTAATATACTCAACGTACAGCAATGCATTTGATTCATTTGTGAAAAATACACAAATACATATTTGAAAATAAAGGTGATAACACTTCGGCAGAAAACTATATGTATAAATATATGTACCAAACTTCTTTCCTCTAATGATGTACACGAAATACAGAATCAACATATTTTTTAATGTCTGAGAAGCTGAAAAGAATGAAATTAATGAATTGAAGTGAATGGTAAGTATAGTTAAAACATAATGCATTCTTCAAATTTCATTAAGTTTTAAATCCTCAAGCTAAAATTGACTTCAAGAAAGATTTTTGGATGAGGTAATTTTACTTACCAATAAGGGTGGTGTCTCCTTTTGATAAAAGAGTGCGTAAGAAGGGTAGAACTGACCAACCTGGGCTTGAACGAAGATTATAATTCATTTTAAATCTACATGAATCTCTATGTTGCATCACGTTTCGTCAAAAAACTCTTCCAAGTACGTAGAGTGAGAGGTTGCTATTTTCAAACAAATGTGTTGGCGAAACTGAAGCTCATATCTTCGTAAAGCTATATCCTTAATTTAAAAAAGAGTGTCAATATATTTTGGGATGTCTAAAAAGTTTGAACACATGAAATTATTAAATAGAAATGAATAATAAGAATACATACCACTCATTAAACTCTCAAAATTTTGTTAAAATTTCTTCTGGATCGCTAAAAATCATGTCAAATGTGATTTTATTGGGTTATAATTGGTATATAGGAGACTCATTTTATATGAATGGGAAGAAACTTTTCAACCACAAATTGTTTATTTTTCACATCATGTCTTCATAAGCTGCTGGAGGGTGTGCATTTTAGGCTACAAAATTCATATTTGTACATTAAAGTTCTAATATTTTGTACTGTTAGAATATTCATTCTCAGACGCTGAAAAGCAATTATTTCTAGGAAACCGACCAAATACGTTCGTATATATGTAGACGTTCCATTTTGATACCTACCATTGCTGCAATCAATGTACGGCAATGACTTTGATTTATTCCGGAGAAATACACACTTTTCGTCATCTCAGTTTGTTGAAAATTAAACACTCTTACTATTCGGTCGTTCACTAAATATAACCTACCAAAATTTCTTTTCTGTACTTCAACATGAAATACAGAATATTTTCTTAATGTCTGAAAAGCTTAAAAGAATGAAAATAATGCATTGCAATGAAAGGTAAGTATAGTTACCACCCAATACATTCTTCAAATTCCATTACATTTCAGTCCTCAAGCTAAAATTGGCTTCAAGTAAGACTTCTTGATGTGGTAATTATACTAAACAATAAGTCTCGTTTTCATAAAAGAGGGTGTAAGAAGGGTAGAACTGACCAAACTTTGCGTGAGGGATTATTAAAATTCATTATAAACCTACATGAATCTCTAAGTTACATCATGTTTGGTCAAAAAACTCTTCCAAGTACGTAGAGTGAGAGGCTGCTTTTTCAATCAAATTCGTTGTCGAAACTGAAGCTCATATCTTCGTAAAGCTGTATCCTTAATTTAAAATAGAGTGTCAATATATTTTGGGAGGTCTACGTAGGTTGAATACATGAAATTATTACATCGAAATAATTGGTAAGAATACTTACCACTCAATAAACTCTCAAAATTTTGTTACAATTTCTTTCTGGATCGTTAAAGATGATGTCAAATGAGGTTTTATTGGGTGGTAATTATACTTACCTTTAAATTTGGTGGTTTCTCATCATGTAATAATGTGTATTAAGGGTAGAATTGATTGAACTTACCTGAAGGTAAGATTAATACTCAGAAATAACAAACCCACACATCAAAATTTACCCTTATTGCGGCCAAAATTTCAACCAACTACTAGTTCATACCGTGTATAGGAGACTCCTTTTAAATGAATGGGAAGAAAGTGTGCAACCACAAATTGATTGCTTCTCACGTCCACTGCACATAAGCAGCTGGAGGGTGTGTATTTTAGTCTAAAGAGTGATATTTGTACATGTAAAGTTCTAATTTATTTACTGTAAAAATACTCCTTGTCATTCGCTGAAAAGCAATTATTTCTAAGTAAGCGATGAAGATGATTTGTACTTATGTATATCTTAGGTAGCATTTATTTTTGATACCTAACAATGCTGTAATTAATGTAAGGGAATGAATTTGATTTATTTTGTAATAAATTAATAACTTTTGTCATCTTAATCATTAGAAAATTAAACCCGCCTCCTATTCGGTCGAAGAAACTATATATAACCAAAACTTATTTCCTCTAATGATGTACACGAAATACGGAATCAACATATTTTTTAATGTCTGAGAAGCTGAAAGAATGAAATTAATGAATTGAAGTGAGTGGTAAGTAAACTTACCACTCAATGCTTTCTTCAAATTTCTTTAAGTTTTAAATCCTGAAGCTAAAATTGGCTTCAGGAAAGAATTTTTGATGTGGTAATTGTACTTACCAATAAGGATGGTGTCTCCTTTTGATAAAAGAGTGCGTAAGAAGGGAAGAACTGACCAAACTGTGCTTGAAGGAGGATTATAATTCGTTATAAACCTACATGAATCTCTATGTTTCATCACTTTTCGTCAAAAATCTCTTCCAAGTACGTAGAGTGAGAGACTGCTATTTTCAATCAAATCCGTTGGCGAAACTGAAGCTCATATCTTCGTAAAGCTGTATCCTTAATTTAAAATAGAGTGTCAATATTTTTTGGGAGGTGTAAGAAGGTGAACACACGAAATTATTAAATTCAAAAGAATGATAAGAATACTTACCACTCAATAAACTCTCAAAATTTTGTTAAAATTTCTTTCTGGTTCGCTAAAAATCATGTCAAATGAGATTATATTTGGTGGTAATTATACTTACCTTTAAGCTTGGAAGTCTCTCTTCATGTAATAATATGTATTAAGAGTAGAATTTATTGAACTTACTTTAAGCTAAGATTAAAATTCTTAAATAACAAATCCACACCTGAAACTTGCACAATATTTCTTCCAAAATATCTTCCAAAGTACGTGTTCAAGCCGTATATAGGAGACTCTTTTTATATGAATGGGAAGAAACTTTTCAACCACAAATTGTTTATTTTTCACATCCTCTGTTCATAAGTTCCTGGAGGGTTTCCATTTAAGTCTACAAAGTCATATTTGTACATTAAAGTTCTAAAAATTTGGACTGTTAAAATATTCATTCTCAGTCGCTGAAAAGCAATTATTTCTAGGAAACCGATGAAATTCGTTTGTATATAGGTAGACGTTTTATTTTTTTACCTACCAATGCTCCAATCAATGTACGGCAATGACTTTGATTGATTCGTGAAAAATACACACTTTTCGTCATCTGAGAATGTTTAAAATTAAACACGCTTACTATTCGGTCCTACACTAACTATAACCGACCAAAATTTCTTTCTTTCACTTATACATGAAATACACAAGCAACATAGTTTTAATGTCAGAGAAGCTTAAAAAAATGAAAATAATGCATTGCAATGAAAGGTAAGTATTGCTACCACTCAATATATTCTTAAAATTCCATTACATTTCAGTCCTCAAACTAAAGTTGGCTTCAAGTAAGGCTTCTTGATGAAATCCGTTGGCGAAACTGAAGCTCATATCTGTGTAAAACTGTATCCTTAATTTAAAATAGACTGTCAATATTTTATGGGAGATCTAAGAAGGTTCAACACATGAAATTATTAAATTGAAATGAATTGTAAGAATACTTACCACTCAATAAACTCTCAAAATTTTGTTAAACTTTATTTCTGAATCGCTAAAAATCATGTCAAATGAGACTTTATTTTGTGGTAATTATACTTACGTTTAAGATTAGAGGTTTCTCTTTATGTAATAATGTTTATTAAGAGCAGAATTGATTGAACTTACCATAAGGTAAGTTGAATACACATAAATAACAAACCCACACCACAAACTTGCTCCTTATTGCGGCCAAAATTTCTTCCAACTACTTGCTCAAACCTTGTATAGGAGACCCCTTTAAATGGATGGGAAGAAAGTGTGCAACCACAAATTAATTGTTTCTCACATCCACTTCACATAAGCAGCTGGAGGGTGTGTATTTTAACCTAAAGGGTGATATTTGCACATGTAAAGTTCTAATTTTTTGTACTGTAAAAGTATTCATTTTCAGTCGCTGAAAAGCAATTATTTCTAAGGAACCGATGAAGATGATTCGTACTTATGTATATGTTAGGTAAGATTTACTTTTGATACCTACCAATGCTGTAATCAATGTAAGGCTATGAATTTGATTAATTTTGCAATAAATTAATACCTTTACATCTTAAACATTAGAAAATTAAAGACGCCTATTATTCGGTCGAATACTTAACTATATGTACCAAAACTTCTTTCCTCTAATGATGTACACGAAATACAGAATCAACATATTTTTTAATTTCTGAGAAGCTTAAAAAAATAAATTAATGAATTGAAGTGTATGGTAAGTCGAATTACAACTCAATGCAATCTTCAAATTTCATTAAGTTTTCAATCTTCAAGCTAAAATTGGCTTCAAGAAAGACTTTTGGATGTGGTAATTGTACTTATCAATAAGGATGGTGTCTCCTTTTGATAAAAGAGTGCGTAAGAAGGGTAGAACTGACCAAATTATGCTTGAAGGAAGATTATAATTCATTATAAACCTACATGATTCTCTATGGTACATCACGTTTCGTCAAAAAACCTCCTCCAAGTACGTAGAGTGAGAGGTTGCTATTTTCAAACAAATGCTTTGGCGAAACTGAAGCTCATATCTTCGTAAAGCTGTATCCTTAATATAAAATAGAGTGTCAATATTTTTTTGGATGTCTAAGAAGGTTGAACACATGAAATTATTAAATAGAAATGAATGATAAGAATACATACCACTCATTAAACTCTCAAAATTTTGTTAAAATTTCTTTCTGGATCGCTAAAAATCATGTCAAATGTGATTTTATTGGGTGGTAATTATACTTACCTTTAAGTTTGGAGGTCTCTCTTGATGTAATAATGTGTATTAAGGGTAGAATTGATTGAACTTACTTTAAGCTTAGATTATAATTAATAAATAACAAACCAACACCTGAAACTTGCACAATATTTCTTCCATAATATCTTCCAAAGTACGTGTTCAACCCGTGTATAGGAGACTCCTTTTTTATGAATGAGAAGAAACTTTTCAACCACAAATTGTCTATTTTTCACATCCTCTTTTCATTAGCTGCTGGAGGGTTTGCATTTTAGACTACAAAAATCATATTTGTACATTAAAGTTCTAATATTTTGTACTGATAGAATATTCATTCTCAGACGCTGAAAAGCAATTATTTCTAGGAAACCGACGATATACGTTCGTATATAGGTAGACGTTCCATTTTGATACCTACCATTGCTGCAATCAATGTACGGCAATGACTTTGATTTATTCCTGAGAAATACACACTTTTCCTCATCTCAGTTTGTTGAAAATTAAACGCCCTTACAATTCGGTCGATCACTAAATATAACCTACCAAAATTTCTTTCCTGTACTTAAACATGAAATACAGAACATTTTTTTAATGTCTGAGAAGCTTAAAAGAATGAAAATAATGCATTGCAATGAAAGGTAAGTAGAGTTACCACTCAATACATTCTTCAAATTCCATTAGATTTCAGTCCTCAAGCTAAAATTGGCTTCAAGTAAGACTTCTTGATGTGGTAATTATACTTACCATAAGGATGGTGTCTCCTTTTGATAAAAGAGTGCTTAAGAAGGGTAGAACTGACCAAACTTTGCTTGAAGGAATATTAAAATTCATTATAAACCTACATGAATCTCTAAGTTACATCACATTTGGTCAAAAACTCTTCGTCGTACGTAGAGTGAGGGGCTACTTTTTCAATCAAATCCGTTGACGTAACTGAAGCTCATATATTCGTAAAGCTGTATCCTTAATATAAAATAGAGAGTCAATATTTTTTGGGGGGTCTAAGAAGGTTGAACACATGAAATTATTAAATTGAAATGAATGGTAAGAATACTTACCACTCAATACACTCTCAAAATTTTGTTAAACTTTCTTTCTGGATCGCTAATAATAATGTCAAATGAGATTTTATTGTGTGGTAATTATACTTACCTTTCAGTTTGGAGGTTTCTCTTTATGTAATAATGTGTGTTAAGAGTAGAATTGATTGAACTTACCTGAAGGTAAGATTATAACTCATAAAAAACAAACCCACACCTCATAATTGCACCTTATTGCTGCCAAAGTTTCTTCTAACTACTTGTTCAAACCGTGTATAGGAGAATCCTTTTAAATGAATGGGAAGAAAGTGTGCAACCACAAATTGATTGTTTCTCACATCCACTGCACATAAGCAGCTGGATGGTGTGTATTTTAGTCTAAATGGTGATATTTTTACATGTAAAGTTCTAATTTTTTACTGTAAAAGTATTCATTCTCAGTCGCTGAAAGGCAATTATTCCTAAGGAACCGATGATGATGATTCGTACTTATGTATATGTTAGGTAAGATTTACTTTTGATACCTACCAATGCTCTAATCAATGTAAGGCAATGAATTTGATTAATTTTGTAATAAATTAATACCTTATTTCTTCTTAACCATTAGAAAATTAAAGACGCCTACTATTCGGTCGAAAACTTAACTATATGTACCAAAACTTCTTTCCTCTAATGATGTACACGAAATACAGATTCAAAATATTTTTAATATCAGAGAAGCTTAAAAAATAAATTAATGAATTGAAGTGAATGGTATGTATAGTTGCAACTCAATGCAATCTTCAAATTTCATAAAGTTTTCAATCCTCAAGCTAAAATTGGCTTCAGGAAAGATTTTTGATGTGGTAATTGTACTTACCAATAAGGATAGTGTCTCCTTTTGATATAAGAGTGCGTAAGAAGGGTAGAACTAACCAAATTATTCTTGAAGGAAGATTATAATTCATTATAAACCTACATGAATCTCTATGTTGCCTCACGTTTCGTCAAAAAACTCTTCCAAGTACGTAGAGTGAGTGGTTGCTATTTTCAAACAAATGCTTTGGCGAAACTGAAGCTCATATCTTCGTAAAGCTGTATCCTTAATTTTTATATAGAGTGTCAATATATTTTGGGATGTCTAAGAAATTTGAACACATGAAATTATTAAATTGAAATGAATGATAAGAATTCTTACCACTCATTAAACTCTCAAAATTTTGTTAAAATTTCTTTCTGGATCGCTAAAAATCATGTCAAATGAGATTTTATTGGGTGGTAATTATACTTACCTTTAAGTTTGGAGGTCTCTCTTGACGTAATAATGTGTATTAAGAGTAGAATTGATTGAACTTACCTTAAGCTAAGATTAAAATTCATAAATAACAAACCCAGACCTGAAAATTGCACAATATTTCTTCCAAAATATCTTCCAAAGTACGTGTTCAAACCTTATATAGGAGACTCGTTTTATATGAATGGGAAGAAACTTTTCAACCACAAATTGTTTATTTTTCACATCCACTGTTCATAAGCTGCTGCAGGGTTTGCATTTTAGTCTACAAAAATCATATTTGTACATTAAAGTTCTAATAGTTTGTACTGTTAAAATATTCATTCTCACTCGCTGAAAAGCAATTATTTCTAGGAGACCGACGAAATACGTTCGTATATAGGTAGATATTTCATTTTGATACCTACCATTGCTGCAATCAATGTACGGCAATGAACTTGATTGATTCCGGAGAAATACACAATTTTCGTCATCTCAGGTTGTTGAAAATTAAACACCCTTACTATTTGGTGGTACACTAAATATAACCTACCAAAATATCTTTCCTCCACTTATACATTAATTACACAACATTTTTTTAATGTCTGAGAAGTTTAAAAGAATGAAAATAATGCATTGCAATGAAAGGAAATATAGTGACCACTCAATACATTCTTCAAATAACATTAAATTTCAGCCCTCAAGGTAGAATTGGCTTCAAGTAAGACTTCTGGATGTGGTAATTATACTTAACAATAAGACTCGTTTTCATAAAAGAGGGTGTAAGAAGGGTAGAACTGACCAAACTTTGCGTGAAGGATTATTAAAATTCATTATAAACCTACATGAATCTCTAAGTTACATCACATTTGGTCAAAAAAATCTTTCCAAGTACGTAAAGTGAGAGGCTGCTTTTTCAATCAAATCCGTTGACGTAACTGAAGCTCATATCTTCGTAAATCTGTATATTTAATTTAAAATAGAGAGTCAATATTTTTTGGGAGGTGTAAGAAGGTTGAACACATGAAATTATTTAATTGAAATGAATTGTAAGAATACTTACCACTCATTAAACTCTCAAAATTTTGTTAAATTTTCCTTCTGGATCGCTAAAGATCATGTCAAATGAGATTTTATTGTGTGGAAATTATACTTACGTTTAAGTTTGGTTGGTTCTCTTTATGTAATAATGTGTATTAAGAGCAGAATTGATTCAACTTACCATAAGGTAAGTTCAATACACATAAATAAGAAACCCGCACCACAAACTTGCTCGTTATTGCGGCCAAAATTTCTTCCAACTACTTGCTCAAACCTTGTATAGGAGACCCCTTTTAAATGAATGGGAAGAAAGTGTGCAACCACAAATTGATTGTTTCTCACATCCACTTCACATAAGCAGCTGGAGGGTGTGTATTTTAGTCTAAAGGGTGATATTTGCACATGTAAAGTTCTAATTTTTGTACTGTAAAAGTATTTATTCTCAGTCGCTGAAAAGCAATTACTTCTAAGGAACTGATGAAGATGATTCGTACTTATGTATATGTTACGTAACATTTACTTTTGATACCTACCAATTCTGTAATCAATGTAAGGCAATGAATTTGATTAATTTTTTAATAAACTAATATTTTACATCTTAACCATTAGAAAATTAAAGACGCCTACTATTCGGTCGAAAAATTAACTATATGTACCAAAAATACTTTCTCTAATGATGTACACGAAATACAGAATTAACATATTTTTTAATGTCTGAGAAGCTTAAAAAAATAAATTAATGAATTGAAGTGAATGGTAAGTCGAATTACAACTCAATGCAATCTTCAAATTTCATTAAGTTTTCAAACCTCAAGCTAAAATTGGCTTCAAGGAAGACTTTTGGATGTGGTAATTGTACTTACCAATAAGGATGGTGTCTCCTTTTGATAAAAGAGTGCGTAAGAGTGGTAGAACTGACCACATTATTCTTGAGGGAAGATTATAATTCATTATAAACCTACATGAATCTCTATGTTGCATCATGTTTCGTCAAAAAACTCTTCCAAGTACGTAGAGTGAGAGGTTGCTATTTTCAAACAAATGTGTTGGCGAAACTGAAGCTAATATCTTCGTAAAGCTGTATCCTTACTTTAAAATAGAGTGTCAATATTTTTTGGGATGTCTAAGAAGGTTGAACACATGAAATTATTAAATAGAAATGAATGATAAGAATACATACCACTCATTAAACTCTCAAAATTTTGTTAAAATTTCTTTCTGGATCGCTAAAAATCATGTCAAATGAGATTTTATTGGGTGGTAATTGGTATATACGTGACTCCTTTTATATGAATGGGAAGAAACTTTTCAACCACAAATTGTTTATTTTTCACATCCTCTTTTCATAAGCTGCGTGAGGGATTGCATTTTAGATTACAAAATTCATATTTGTACATTAAAGTTCTAATATTTTGTACTGTTAGAATATTCATTCTCAGACGCTGAAAAGCTATTATTTCTAGGAGACCGACGATATACGTTCGTATATAGGTAGACGTTCCATTTTGATACCTACCATTGCTGCAATCAATGTACAGCAATGACTTTGATTTATTCCGGAGAAATACACACTTTCCGTCATCTCAGTTTGTTGAAAATTAGACACCCTTACTATTAGGTCGTTCACTAAATATAACCTACCAAAATTTCTTTCCTGTACTTAAACATGAAATACAGAACATTTTTTTAATGTCTGAGAAGCTTAAAAGAATGAAAATAATGCATTGCAATGAAAGGTAAGTATAGTGACCACCAAATACATTCTTCAAATTCCATTAAATTTCAGTCCTCAAGTTAAAATTCGCTTCAAGTAAGACTTCTTGATGTGGTAATTATACTTAACAATAAGTCTCGTTTTCATAAAAGAGGGTGTAAGAAGGGTAGATCAGACCAAACTTTGAGTGAAGGATTATTAAAATTCATTATAAACCTACATGAATCTCTAAGTTACATCATGTTTGGTCAAAAAACTCTTCAAAGTACGTAGAGTGAGAGGCTGCTTTTTCAATCAAATTCTTTGTCGAAACTTAAGCTCATATCTTCGTAAAGCTGTATCCTTAATTTAAAATAGAGTGTCAATATATTTTGGGAGGTCAACGAAGGTTGAATACATGAAATTATTAAATTGAAATGAATTGTAAGAATACTTACCACTCAATAAACTATCAAAATGTTGTTAAAATTTCTTTCTGGATCGCTAAAAATCATGTCAAATGAGATTTCATTGGGTGGTAATTATACTTACCTTTAAGTTTGGAGGTCTCTCTTTATGTAATAATGTGTATAAATAGTAGAATTGATTGAACTTACCTTTAAGTAAGTTTAATACTCATAAATAACAAACCCACACCTAAAACTTTCACCTTATTGCGGCCATAATTTCTTCCAACTACTTGTTCAAACCGTGTAGAGGGGATCCTTTTAAATGAATGGGAAGAAAGTGTGCAACCACAAATTGATTGTTTCTCACATCCACTTCACATAAGCAGCTGGAGGGTGTGTATTTTAGCCTAAAGGGTTATATTTGAACATGTAAAGTTCTAATTTTTTGTACTGTAAAAGACTTCATTCTCAGTCGCTGAAAAGCAATTATTTCTAAGGAACCGATGAAGGTGATTCGTACTTATGTATATGTTAGGTAAGATTTACTTTTGATACCTACCAATGCTCTAATCAATGTAAGGCAATGAATTTGATTAATTTTGCAATAAATTAATACCTTTACATCTTAATCATTAGAAAATTAAAGACGCCTACTATTTGGTCGAATACTTAACTATACGTACCAAAACTTCTTTCCTCTAATGATGTACACGAAATACAGAATCAAGTTATTTTTTATGTCTGAGAAGCTTAAAAAAATAAATTAATGAATTGAAGTGAATGGTAAGTCGAATTACAACACAATGCAATCTTCAAATTTCATTAAGTTTTCAATCTTCAAGCTAAAATTAGCTTCAAGAAAGACTTTTGGATGTGGTAATTGTACTTATCAATAAGGATGGTGTCTCCTTTTGATAAAAGAGTGCGTAAGAAGGGTAGAACTGACCAAATTATGCTTGAAGGAGGATTATAATTCATTATTAACCTACATGAATCTCTAGGTTACATCACGTTTCGTCAAAAAACTCTTCCAAGTACGTAGAGTGAGAGGTTGCTATTTTCAAACAAATGCTTTGGCGAAACTGAAGCTCATATTTTCGTAAAGCTGTATCCTTAATTTAAAATAGAGTGTCAATATTTTTGGGATGTCTAAGAAGGTTGAACACATGAAATTATTAAATAGAAATGAATGATAAGAATACATACCACTCATTAAACTCTCAAAATTTTGTTAAAATTTCTTTCTGGATCGCTAAAAATCATGTCAAATGAGATTTTATTGGTTGGTAATTATACTTACCTTTAAGTTTGGAGGTCTCTCTTGATGTAATAATGTGTATTAAGGGTAGAATTGATTGAACTTACCTTAAGCTTAGATTATAATTCATAAATAACAAACCAACACTTGAAACTTGCACAATATTTCTTCCAAAATATCTTCCAAATTACGTGTTCAACCCTTGTATAGGAGACTCCTTTTATATGAATGAGAAGAAACTTTTCAACCACAAATTGTTTATTTTTCACATCCTCTTTTCATAAGCTGCGTGAGGGATTGCATTTTAGATTACAAAATTCATATTTTTACATTAAAGTTCTAATATTTTGTACTGTTAGAATATTCATTCTCAGACGCTGAAAAGCAATTATTTCTAGGAAACCGACGATATACGTTCGTATATAGGTAGACGTTCCATTTTGATACCTACCATTGCTGCAATCAATGCACGGCAATGAGTTTGATTTATTCCGGAGAAATGCACACTTTTCGTCATCTCAGTTTGTTGAAAATTAAACACCCTTACTATTAGGTCGTTCACTAAATATAACCTACCAAAATTTCTTTCCTGTACTTAAACATGAAATACAGAACATTTTTTTAATGTCTGAGAAGCTTAAAAGAATGAAAATAATGCATTGCAATGAAAGGTAAGTATAGTGACCACCCAATACATTCTTCAAATTCCATTAAATTTCAGTCCTCAAGCTAAAATTGGCTTCAAGTAAGACTTCTAGATGTGGTAATTATACTTAACAATAAGTCTCGTTTTCATAAAAGAGGGTGTAAGAAGGGTAGAACTGACCAAACTTTGCGTGAAGGATTATTAAAATTCATTATAAACCTACATGAATCTCTAACTTACATCATGTTTGGTCAAAAAACTCTTCCAAGTACGTAGAGTGAGAGGCTGCTTTTTCAATCAAATTCGTTGGCGAAACGGAAGCTCATATCTTCGTAAAGCTGTATCCTTAATTTAAAATAGAGTGTCAATATATTTTGGGAGGTCTACGAACATTGAATACAAGAAATTATTAAATTGAAATGAATTGTAAGAATACTTACCACTCAATAAACTATCAAAATGTTAAAATTTCTTTCTGGATCGCGAAAAATCACGTCAAATGAGATTTCATTGGGTGGTAATTATACTTACCTTTAAGTTTGGAGGTCTGTCTTTATGTAATAATGTGTATAAATAGTAGAATTGATAGAACTTACCTTAAGGTAAGTTTAATACTCATAAATAACAAACCCACACCTAAACCTTTCACCTTATTGCGGCCATAATTTCTTCCAACTACTTGTTCAAACCTTGTATAGGAGACCCCTTTTAAATGAATGGGAAGAAAGTGTGCAACCACAAATTTTTTGTTTCTCACATCCACTGCACATAAGCAGCTGGAGGGTGTGTATTTTAGTCTAAAGGGTGATATTTGCAAATGTAAAGTTCTAATTTTTTGTATTGTAAAAATATTCAATCTCAGTCGCTGAAAAGCAATTATTTCTAACTATCCGATGAAGATTATTCGTACCTATGTATATGTTAGGTAACATTTACTTTTGATACCGACCAATGCTGTAATCAATGTATGGCAATGTATTTGATTTATTTTGTAATAAATTAAAAAATTTTGTGACCTTAACCATTAGAAAATTAAACCCGCCTCCTATTCGGTCGAAGAAACTATATATAACCAAAACTTATTTCCTCTAATGATGTACACGAAATACAGAATCAATATATTTTTTAAAGTCTGAGAAGCTGAAAGAATGAAATTAATGAATTGAAGTGAATGGTAAGTAAACTTACCACTCAATGCTTTCTTCAAATTTCTTTCAGTGTTCAATCATCAAGCTACAATTGGCTTCAAGAAAGAATTTTTGATGTGGTAATTGTACTTATCAATAAGGATGGTGACTCCTTTTCATAAAAGTGTGAATAGGAAGGGTAGAACTGGTCAAACTATGCTTGAAGGATTATAATTCATTATAAACCTACATGAATCTCTATGTTACATCACTTTTCGTCAAAAATCTCTTCCAAGTACGTAGAGTGAGAGACTGCTATTTTCAATCAAATCCGTTGGCGAAACTCAAGCTCATATCTTCGTAAATCTGTATCCTTCATTTAAAATACAGTGTCAAAATATATTGCTAGGTTTAAGAAGGTTGGACAATGAAATTATTAATTTGAAATGAATTGTAAGAATACTTACCACTCAATAAACTCAAAATTTTGTTAAAATTTCTTTCTGGATCGCTAAAAATCATGTCAAATGAGATTATACTGGGTGGTAATTATACTTACCTTTAAGTTTGGAAGTCTCTCTTCATGTAATAATGTCTATTAAGAGTAGAATTGATTGAACTTACCTTAAGCTAAGATTAAAATTCATAAATAACAAACCCACACCTGAAATTTGCACAATATTTCTTCCAAAATATCTTCCAAAGTACGTGTTCAAACCGTATATAGGAGACTCCTATTACATGAATGGGAAGAAACTTTTCAACCACAAATTGTTTATTTTTCACATCCTGTCTTCATAAGCTGCTGGAGGGTGTGCATTTTAGTCTACAAAGTCATATTTGTACATTAAGGTTCTAATATTTTGCACTGTTAGAATATTCATTCTCATACGCTGAAAAGCTATTATTTCTAGGAAACCGACGAAATACGTTCGTATATAGGTAGACGTTTCATTTTGATACCTACCATTGCTGCAATCAATATACGGCAATGACTTTGATTTATTCCGGAGAAATACACAGTTTTCGTCATCTGAGTTTGTTTAAAATTAAAAACGCTTACTATTCGGTCCTACTCTAAATGTAACCGACCAATATTTCTTTCCTCCACTTATACATGGAATAGAGAACAAAATTTTTTTATTGTCTGAGAAGCTTAAAAGAATGAAAATAATGCATTGCAATGAAAG
This sequence comes from Coptotermes formosanus, assembly GCA_013340265.1. Classification (NCBI taxonomy): domain Eukaryota; kingdom Metazoa; phylum Arthropoda; class Insecta; order Blattodea; family Rhinotermitidae; genus Coptotermes; species Coptotermes formosanus. The sequence goes on from BLKM01000893.1 coordinate 37,906, forward strand.
GTAAGTATAATGACCAACCAATACATCCTTCAAATTCCATTAAATTTCAGTCCTCAAGGTAAAATTGGCTTCAAGTAAGACTTCTGGATGTGGTAATTATACTTAACAATAAGTCTCGTCTTAATAAAAGAGGGTGTAAGAAGGGTAGAACTGACCAAACTTTGCGTGAAGGATTATTAAAATTCATTATAAACCTACATGAATCTCTAAGTTACATCATGTTTGGTCAAAAAGCTCTTCCAAGTACGTAGAGTGAGAGGCTGCTTTTTCAATCAAATTCGTTGTCGAAACTGAAGCTCATATCTTCGTAAAGCTGTATCCTTAATTTAAAATAGAGAGTCAATATATTTTGGGAGGTCTACGAAGGTTGAATACATGAAATTATGACATCGAAATAATTGGTAAGAATACTTACCACTCAATAAACTATCAAAATTTTGTTAAAATTTCTTTCTGAATCGCTAAAAATCATGTCAAATTAGATTTCATTGGGTGGTAATTATACTTACCTTTAAGTTTGGAAGTCTCTCTTGATGTAATAATGTGTATTAAGAGTAGAATTGATTGAACTTACCTTAGGCTAAGATTAAAATTCATAAATAACAAACCCGCACCTGAAACTTGCACAATATTTCTTCCAAAACATCTTCCAAATTACGTGTTTAAACCGTGTATAGGAAAGTACGTTTATATGAATGTGAAGAAAGTGTGCAACCACAAATTGTTTGTTTCTCACATCCACTGCACATAAGCAGCTGGAGCGTGTGTATTTTAGTCTAAAGGGTGATATTTGTACATGTATATTTCTAATTTTTTTATTGTAAATATATTCATTCTCAGTCGCTGAAAAGCAATTATTACATAAGTAAATGTTGAAGATGATTCGTACTTATTTATATGTTAGGTAAGATTTACTTTTGATACCTACCAATGCTGTAATCAATGTAAGTCAATGAATTTCATTTATTTTGTAATAAATTAATAACTTTTGTCATCTTAATCATTAGAAAATTAAAGACGCCAACTATTCGGTCGAAAACCTAACTATATGTACCAATCCTTCTTTCCTCTAATGATGTTCACGAAATACAACATCAAATTATTTTTTGACGTTTGAGAAGCTTAAAAGAATGAAAATAATGCAATGCAATGAAAGGTAAGTATATTTACCACTTAATACATTCTTCAAATTCCATTACATTTCAGTCCTCAAGCTAAAACTGGTTTCTAGTAAGACTTCTTGATGTGGTAATTATACTTACCAATAAGGATGGTGTCTCCTTTGATAAAAGTGTGCTTAAGAAGGGCAGAACTGACGAAACTTTGCTTGAAGGAAGATTAAAATTCATTATAAACCTACATGAATCTCTAAGTTACATCAAGTTTGGTCAAAAAACTCTTCCAAGTACGCAGAGTGAGAGGCTGCTTCTTCAATCAAATCCGTTGTCGAAACTGAAGCTCGTATTTTCGTAAAGCTGTATCCTTAATTTAAAATAGAGTGTCAATATATTTTGGGATGTCTAAGAAGGTTGAACACATGAAATAGTTAACTTGAAATGAATGATAAGAATACTTACCACTCATTAAACTCTCAAAATTTTGTTAAATTTTCTTTCTGCATCGCTAAATATCATGTCAAATTAGATTTTATTGTGTGGTAATTATACTTACCTTTATGATTGGAGGTTTCTCTTTATATAATAATGTGTATTAAGAGCAGAATTGATTGAACTTACCTTAAGGTAAGTTTAATACTCATAAATAACAAACCAACACCTCAAAAATGCACCTTATTGCGGCCAAAATTTCTTCCAACTACTTTTTCAAACCTTGTAGAGGGGACCCATTTTAAATGAATGTGAAGAAAGTGTTCAAAGACAAATTGATTGTTTCTCACATCCACTGCACATAAGCAGCTGGAGGGTGTGTATTTTGGTCTAAAGGGTGATATTTGCACATGTAAAGTTCTAATTTTTTGTACTCTAAAAATATTCATTCTAAGTCGCTGAAAAGCAATTATTTCTAAGGATCCGATGAACGTTATTCGTACCTATGTATATGTTAGGTAAGATTTTCTTTTTATACCTACCAATGCTGTAATCAATATAAGACAATAAATATGATTTATTTTGTAATAAATTACTAACTTTTGTCATCTTAATTATTAGAAATTTAAACCTGCCTCCTATTGGGTCGAAGAAACTATATATAACAAAACTTATTTCCTCTAATGATGTACACGAAATAAGGAATCAACATATTTTTTATGTCTGAGAAGCTGAAAAGTATGAAATTATAGATTTGAAGTGAATGGTAAGTAAACTTACCACTCAATGCTTTCTTCAAATTTCTTTATGTTTTCAATTCTCAAGCTAAAATTCGCTTCAGGAAAGAATTTTTGATGTGGTAATTGTACTTACCAATAAGGAAGGTGTCTCCTTTTGATAAAAGAGTGCGAAAGAAGGGTAGAACTGACCAAACTGTGCTTGAAGGAGGATTATAATTCATTATAAACCTACATGAATCTCTATGTTACATCACTTTTCCTCAAAAATCTCTTCCAAGTACGTGGAGTGAGAGACTGCTATTTTCAATCAAATCCGTTGGCGAAACTCAAGCTCATATCTTCGTAAAACTGTATCCTTCATTTAAAATACAGTGTCAATAAAATTTGGGAGGTCTAAGAATGTTGAACAATGAAATTATTAATTGAAATGAATGGTAAGAATACTTACCACTCAATAAACTCTCAACATTTAGTTAAAAAATCTTTCTGGATCGCTAAATATGATGTCAAATGAGATTTTATAGGGTGGTAATTATACTTACCTTTAAGTTTGGGAGTCTCTATTGATATAATAATATGTATTAAGAATAGAATTGATTGAACTTACATTAAGGTATTATTAAAATTAATAAATAACAAACCCACACCTGAAACTTTCACAATATTTCTTCCAAATTATCTTCCAAAGTACGTGTTCAAACCGTATATAGAAGACTCATTTTATATGAATGGGAAGAAACTTTTCAACTACAAATTGTTTCTTTTTCACATCCTCTGTTCATAAGCTGCTGGAGGGTTTGCATTTTGGTCTACAAAGTCATATTTGTACATGAAAGTTCTAATATTTTGTACTGTTAAAATATTCATACTCAGTCCCTGAAATGCAATTATTTCTAGGAAACCGATGAAATTCGTTCGTATATAGGTAGACGTTTTATTTTTACCTACCACTGCTCCAATCAATGTACGGCAAGGACTTTGATTGATTCGTGAAAAATACACAGTTTTCTTCATCTGAGTTTGTTTAAAATTAAACACGCTTACTATTCGGTTCTACACTAACTATAACCGACCAAAATTTCTTTCCTCCATTTATACATGAAATACGCAAAGAACATTTTGTAATGTATGAGAAGCTTGAAAGAATGTAAAATATGCATTGCAATGAAAGGTAAGTATTGTTACCACTCAATATATTCTTAAAATTCTTTTACATTTCAGTCCTCAAGCTAAAGTTGGCTTCAAGTAAGACTTCTTGATGAGGTAATTATACTTACCAATAAGGATGGTGTCTCCTTTTGATAAAAGACTGCGTAAGAAGAGCAGAACTGACCAAACTTTGCTTGAAAGAAGATTAAAATTCATTATAAACCTACATGAATCTCTAAGTTACATCACGTTTGGTCAAAAAACTCTTCCAAATACGTAGAGTGAGAGGCTGCTTTTTCAATCAAATCCGTTGGCGAAATTGGACCTCGTATCTTCGTAAAGCTGTATCCTTAATTTAAAATAGAGTGTCAATATTTTTTGGGATGTCTAAGAAGGTTGAACACATGAAATTATTAACTTGAAATGAATGATACGAATACTTACCACTCATTAAAATATCAAAATTTTGTTAAAATTTCTTTCTGGATCGCTAAAAATCATGTCAAATGAGATTTTATTGGGTGGTAATTAAACTTATGTTTAAGATTGGAGGTTTCTCTTTATGTAATAATGTGTATTAAGAGCAGAATTGATTGAACTTACCTTAAGGTATAACTATATGTATAGAATCTAATTTGACATTATTTTTAATGATCCAGAAAGAAATTTTATCAAAATTTTGAGAGTTTATTGAGTCTTAGGTGCTTTTTCCATTCATTTCTATTTAATAATTTCATGTGTTCAAGCTTCCTAGACCTCACAAAATATTTTGACACTCTACTTTAAATGAAGGACACAGCATCACGAAAATATGAGATTTAGTTTCGACAACAGTTTAGATTGAAAATAGGAGCGTCTCACTCTACGTATTTGGAAGAGTTTTTTTGACGAAACATGATGTAACATAGAGATTCATGTAGGTTTATAATGAATTTTAATCTTCCTTCACGAAAGGTTTGGTCATTTCTACTCTTCTTACGCCGTCTTTTATCAAAAGGAGACAACATACATATTGGTAAGTATAATTACCACATCAAAAAATCTCTCTAGAAGCAAATTTTAGCTTGAGGATTGAAAATTTAAGAAATTTGAAGAAGGCATTGAGTGGTAACTATACTTACCATTCACTTCAAGTCTATAATTTCATAATTTTCATCTTCTCAGTTATAAAAAATATGTTGATTCTGTATTTCGTGTACATGATTAGAGGAGAGTAGGTCTGGTTAGATATATTTAAGTTATCGACCGAATAGAAGGCGTGTTTAATTTTCGAATGATTAAGATGACAAAAGTTATTATTTTAATACAAAATAAATCAAATTCATTCACTTACATTGATTACAGCATTGGTAGGTACCAAAAATAAATGTTACCTAATATATACATAAGTACAAATCATCTTCAAATAATTGCTTTTCAGCGACTGAGAATGAATGTTTTAACAGTAAAAAAATTAGAAGATTTCATGTACAAATATTACCCTTTAGAATAAAATACACACCCTCCAGCTGCTTGTGTGCAGTGGACGTGAGAAAATATTAATTTGTGGTTGCACACTTTATTCCCATTCATTTAAAGGAGTCTCCTATTCACGGTTTGAACTAATAGTTGGAAGAAATTTTGGCTGCAATAAGGGGCAATTTTGAGATGTGGGTTTGTTATTTATGTGTATTAAACTTACCTTCAGGTAAGTTCAAACAATTCTACCCCTAATAGACATTATTACATCAAGAGAAACCTCCAAACTTAAAGGTAAGTATAATTAACACCCAATAAAATCTCATTTGTCATGATATTTGGCGACCCAAAAAGAAATTTTAACAAAATTTTGAGAGTTTATTGAGTGATAAGTATTCTTACCATTCAATTCAATTTAATAATTTCATGTGTCAAAAGTTCTTAGACCCCCCCAATATATATTGACACTTTATTTTAAAAGAAGGATGCAGCTTTACGAAGATTCGAGCTTACCTTTCGGCAACGGATTTGATTGGAAAAGCAGCCTCTCACTTTAAGTACTTGGAAGAGTTTTTTTGACGAAACATGATGTAACATAGAGATTCATGTAGGTTGATAATGAATTATAATTTTCCTTCAAGCAAAGTTTGTTCATTTCTACCTTTCTTACGCACTCTTCTATCAAAAGGAGACAACAATCTTTTTGGAAAGGAAAATTACAACATCAAAAATTCTTTCTTGAAGTCTATTTTAGCTTGAAGTTTGAAAAATTAAAGAAATTTTAAGAAAGCATTCAGTGGTAACTATACCTCAATTCAATTCATTATTTTCATTCTTTTCAGCTCCTCAGACATTAAAAATATGTTGATTCTCTATTTCGTGTACATCATTAGAGGAGAGAAGTTTTGGTTAGATATAGTTGAATTTTCGATCGAATAGTAGACGTGTTTAATTTTCTAATTATTAAGATGACAAAGGTTATTAATTTATTACAAAATAAATCAAATTCATTCCCTTACATTACATACAGCATTGTTAGGTAACAAAAATAAATGCTACCTAAGATATACATAAGTACAAATCATCTTCATCGCTTACTTAGAAATAATTGCTTTTCAGCGACTGAGAAGGGTTATTTTTACAGTAAAAAAATTAGAACTTTACAAGTACAAATATCACTCTTTAGACTAAAATACACACCCTCCAGCTGCTTATGTGCAGTGGACGTGAGAAGCAATTAATTTGTGGTTGCACACTTTCTTCCCATTCATTTAATAGGAGTCTCCTATACACGGTATGAACTAGTAGTTGGTTGAAATTTTGGCCGCAATAAGGGTAAATTTTGATGTGTGGGTTTGTTATTTCTGAGTATTAATCTTACCTTCAGGTAAGTTCAATCAATTCTACCCTTAATACACATTATTACATGATGAGAAACCACCAAATTTAAAGGTAAGTATAATTACCACCCAATAAAATCTCATTTGACATCATCTTTAAAGATTCAGAAAGAAATTTTAACAAAATTTTGAGAGTTTATTGAGTGGTAGGTGTTTTACAATTCATTTATATTTAATAATTTCATGTGTTCAATTTCCTAGACCTCACATAATATGTTTACACTGTACTTTAATGAAGGACACAGCTTCAGGAAAATATGAGCTTTAGTTTCGCCAACGGATTTGATTGAATATAGTAGCCTCTCACTCTACGTATTTGGAAGAGTTTTTTTGACGAAACATGATGTAACATAGAGATTCATGTAGGTTTATAATGAATTATATTATTCCTTCAAGCAAAGTTTGTTCATTTCTACCCTTCTAACGCACTCTTCTATCAAAAGGTGACAACATACTTATTGGTAATTATAATTACCACATCAAAAATTCTTTCTTGAAGCCAATTTTAGCTTGAGGTTTGAAAACTTAAAGGAATTTTGAGGAAAGAATACAGTTGTAAATATACTTACCATTCACTTCAGAATATATAATTTCGAAATTTCTGCTTCTCAGACATTAAGAAATATGTTGATTCTGTATTTCGTGTACATCATTACAGGTGAAAAGTTTGGTTAGATATATTTAAGTTATCGAGAGAATAGAAGGCGTGCTTAATTTTCTAATGATTAAGATGACAAAAGTTACTATTTTAATACAAAATAAATCAAATTCATTCCCTTACATTGATTACAGCATTGGTAGGTACCAAAAATAAACGTTACCTAACATATACATAAGTACAAATTATCTTCCTCGGTTACTTAGAAATAATTGCTTTTCAGCGACTGAGAATGAATGTTTTAACAGTAAAAAAATTAGAAGATTTCATGTACAAATATCACCCTTTAGACTAAAATACACACCCTCCAGCTGCTTGTGTGCAGTGGACGTGAGAAACTATCAATTTGTGGTTGCACACTTCCTTCCCATTCATTTAAAGGGGTCTCCTATACACGGTTTGAACTAATAGGTGGAAGAAATTTTGGCTGCAATAAGGGGCAATTTTGAGATGTGGGTTTGTTATTTATGTGTATTAAACTTACCTTCAGGTAAGTTCAAACAATTCTACGCCTAATAGACATTATTACATCAAGAGAAACCTCCAAACTTAAAGGTAAATATAATTAACACCCAATAAAATCTCATTTGTCATGATATTTGGCGACCCAAAAAGAAATTTCAACAAAATTTTGAGAGTTTATTGAGTGGTAAGTATTCTTACCCTTCAATTCAATTTAGTAATTTCATGTGTCAAAAGTTCTTAGACCCCCCCAATATATATTGACACTGTATTTTAAAAGAAGGATGCAGCTTTACGAAGATACGAGCTTACCTTTCGGCAACGGATTTGATTGGAAAAACAGCCTCTCAGTTTACGTACTTGGAAGAGTTTTTTTGACGAAAAATGATGTAACATAGAGATTCATGCAGGTTGATAATGAATTATAATTTTCCTTCAAGCAAAGTTTGTTCATTTCTACCCTTCTTACGCACTCTTCTATCAAAAGGAGACAACAATCCTTTTTGGAAAGGAAAATTACAACATCAAAAATTCTTTCTTGAAGTCTATTTTAGCTTGAAGTTTGAAAAATAAAAGAAATTTTAAGAAAGCATTCAGTGGTAACTATACTTAAATTCAATTCATTAATTTCATTCTTTTCAGCTCCTAAAACATTAAAAATATGTTGATTCTCTATTTCGTGTACATCATTAGAGGAAAGAAGTTTTGGTTAGATATAGTTGAGTTTTCGATCAAATAGTAAACGTGTTTAATTTTCTAATTATTAAGAAGACAAAAGTTATTAATTTATTACAAAATAAATCAAATTAATTCCCTTACATTAATTACAGCATTGGTAGGTATCAAAAATAAATGCTACCTAAGATATTCATAAGTATAAATCATCTTCATCGGTTACTTAGAAATAATTGCTTTTCAGCGACTGAGAAGGAATAGTTTTGCAGTAAAAAAATTAGAAATTTTCATGTACAAATATGACCCTTTAGAATAAAATACACACCCTTCTGCTGCTTATGTGCAGTGGACGTGAGAAGCAATCAATTTGTGGTTGCACACTTTCTTCCCATTCATTTAAAAGGAGTCTCCTGTACACGGTATGAACTAGCAGTTCGTTGAAATTTTGGCCGCAATAAGGGGAAATTTTGATGTGTGGGTTTGTTATTTCTGAGTATTAATCTTACCTTCAGGTAAGTTCAATCAATTCTACCCTTAATACACATTATTACATGATGAGAAACCTCCAAACTTAAAGGTAAGTATAATTACCACCCAATAAAATCTCTTTTGACATCATCTTTAACGATCCAGAAAGAATTTTAACAAAATTTTGAGAGTTTATTGAGTGGTAGGTGCTTTTACCATTCATTTCTATTTAATAATTTCATGTGTTCAATCTTCCTAGACCTTACATAATATATTGACACTGTACTTTAATGAAGGACACAGCTTCACGAAAATATGAGTTTTAGTTTCGCCAACGGATTTGATTGAATATAGTAGCCTCTCACTCTACGTATTTGGAAGAGTTTTTTTGACGAAACATAATGTAACATAGAGATTCATGTAGGTTTATAATGAATTATAATATTGCTTCAAGCAAAGTTTGTTCATTTCTACCCTTCTAACGCACTCTTCTATCAAAAGGTAACAACATACTTATTGGTAATTATAATTACCACATCAAAAATTCTATCTTGAAGCCAATTTTAGCTTGAGGTTTGAAAACTTAAAGGAATTTGAGGAATGAATACAGTGGTAAATATACTTACCATTCACTTAAAAATATATAATTTCGTTATTTCTGCTTCTCAGATATTAAAAAATATGTTGATTCTGTATTTGGTGTACATCATTACAGGTGAAAAGTTTGGTTAGATATATTTAAGTTTTCGACCGAATAGTTGGCGTGTTTAATTTTCAAATGATTAACTTGACAAAAGTTATTAATTTATTACAAAATAAATGAAATTCATTGCCTTACATTTATTACAGCATTCGTTGGAATCATAAGTAAATGTTACCTAACATATACATAAGTACGAGTAATCTTCATCGGTTACTTAGAGATAATTGCTTTCCAGCGAATGAGAATGAATATTTTTACAGTAAAAAAATTAGAACTTTACACGTACAAATACCACCCTTTAGAATAAAATACACACCATCCAGCTGCTTATGTGCAGTGGACGTGAGAAACAATCAATTTGTGGTTGCACACTTTCTTCCCATTCGTTTAAAAGAGTCTGCTATACACGGGTTGAACAAGTAGTTGGAAGAAATTTTGGCTGCAATAAGGGGCAATTTTGAGATGTGGGTTTGTTATTTATGTGTATTAAACTTACCTTCAGGTAAGTTCAACAATTCTACCCCTAATAGACATTATTACATCAAGAGAAACCTCCAAACTTAAAGGTAAATATAATTAACACCCAATAAAATCTCATTTGTCATGATATTTGCCGACCCAAAAAATATTTTAACATAATTTTGAGAGTTTATTGAGTGGTAAGTATTCTTACCATTCAATTCAATTTAATAATTTCAAGTGTCAAACGTTCTTAGGCCCCCCCAATATATATTGACGCTTTATTTTAAAAGAAGGATGCAGCTTTACGAAGATACGAGCTTACCTTTCGGCAACGGATTTGATTGGAAAAACAGCCTCTCACTTTACGTACTTGGAAGAGTTTTTTTTGACGAAACATGATGTAACATAGAGATTCATGTAGGTTGATAATGAATTATAATTTTCCTTCAAGCAAAGTTTGTTCATTTCTACCCTTCTTACGCACTCTTCTATCAAAAGGAGACAACAATCCTTTTTGGAAAGGAAAATTACATCAAGAATTCCTTCTTGAAGTCTATTTTAGCTTGAAGTTTGAAAAATAAAAGAAATTTTAAGAAAGCGTTCAGTGGTAACTATATTTCAATTCAATTCATTAATTTCATTCTTTTCAGCTCCTCAGACATTAAAAATATGTTGATTCTCTATTTCGTGTACATCATTAGAGGAGAGAAGTTTTTGTTAGACATAGTTGAGTTTTCGATCGAATATTAAACGTGTTTAATTTTCTAATTATTAAGAAGACAAAAGTTATTAATTTATTACAAATTATATCAAATTCATTCCCTTACATTAATTACAGCATTGGTAGGTATCAAAAATAAATGCTACTTAACATATACATAAGTACAAATTATCTTCATCGGTTACTTAGAAAAAATTGCTTTTCAGCAACTGAGAATGAATATTTTTACAGTAAAAAAATTAGAACTTTACATGTACAAATATCACCCTTTAGACTAAAATTCACACCCTCCAGCTGCTTATGTGCAGTGGACGTGAGAAGCAATCAATTTGTGGTTGCACACTTTCTTCCCATTCATTTAAAAGGAGTCTCCTATACACGGTATGAACTAGTAGTTGGTTGAAATTTTGGCCGCAATAAGGGTAAATTTTGATGTGTGGGTTTGTTATTTATGAGTATTAAACTTACCTTCAGGTAAGTTCAATCAATTCTACCCTTAATACACATTATTACATGATGAGAAACCTCCAAACTTAAAGGTAAGTATAATTACCACCCAATAAAATCTCATTTGACATGATCTTTAAAGATCCAGAAAGAAATTATAACAAAATTTTGAGAGTTTATTGAGTCGTAGGTGCTTTTACCATTCATTTCTATTTAATAATTTCATGTGTTCAATCTTCCTAGTCCTCACAAAATATATTGACACTGTACTTTAATGAAGGACACAGCTTCACGAAAATAAGAGCTTTAGTTTCGCCTATGGATTAGATTGAAAATAGTAGCCTCTCAATCTACGTATTTGGAAGAGTTTTTTTGACGAAACATGATGTAAGATAGAGATTCATGCAGGTTTATAATGAATTATAATCTTCCTTCAAGCAAAGTTTGTTCATTTCTACCCTTCTTACGCTCTCTTCTATCAAAAGGTGACAACATACTTATTGGAAATTATAATTACCACATCAAAAATTCTTTCTTGAAGCCAATTTTAGCTTGAGGTTTGAAAACTTAAAGGAATTTGAGGAAAGCATACAGTGGTAACTATACTTACCATTCACTTCAAATCTATAAATGGTTTTTTCAGCTTCTCAGACATTAAAAAATATGTTGAATGTGTATTTCGTGTACATCATTAGAGGTGAGATTGTTTGGTTAGATATAGTTAAGTTTTCGACCGAATAGAAGGCGTGTTTAATTTTCTAATAATTAAGATGGCAAATTTATTAATTTCTTACAAAATAAATCAAATTCATTGCCTTACATTAATTACAGCATTGGTAGGTATCAAAAATAAATGTTAAGTAACATATACATAAGTACAAGTCATCTCCATCGGTTACTTAGAAATAATTGCTTTTCAGCGAATGAGAATGAATATTTTTACACTAAAAAAATTAGAAATTTCATGTAAAAATATCACCCTTTAGACTAAAATACACACCCTCTAGCTGCTTATGTGCAGTAGACGTGAGAAGCAATTAATTTGTGGTTGCACAATTTCTTCCCATTCATTTAAAAGGAGTCCCCTATACACGGTTTGAGCTAATAGTTGGAAGAAATTTTGGCCGCAATAAGGGGCAATTTTGAGGTGTGGGTTTGTTATTTATGAGTATTAACCTTACCTTAAAGTATGTTGAATCAATTCTACCCTTAATAGACATTATTACATCATGAGAAACCTTCAAACTTAAAGGTAAGTATAATTACCACCAAATAAAATCTCATTTGTCATGATATTTGGCGACCCAAAATGAAATTTTAACAAAATTTCGAGATTTTATTGAGTGGTAAGTATTCTTACCATTCAATTCAATTTAATAATTTCATGAGTCAAAAGTTCTTAGACCTCCCAATATATATTGACACTGTATTTTAAAAGATGGATGCAGCTGTACGAAGATACGAGCTTCACTTTAGCCAACGGTTTTGAATGAAAAAGCAGCCTCTCACTTTACGTACTTGGAAGAGTTTTTTTGACGAAACATGAAAACATAGAGATTCATGTAGTTTTTTAATGAATTATAATCTTCCTTCAAGCATAATTTGTTCATTTCCACCCTTCTTACGCACTCTTCTATCAAAAGGAGACAACAATCCTTTTTGGAAAGTAAAATTACTACATCAAAAATTCTTTCTTGCAGCCAATTTCAGCTTGCAGTTTGAAAAATTAAGAAATTTTTAGAGAGAATGCAGTGGTAAATATACTTACCATTCACTTCAATTCATTAATTTCATTCTTTTCAGCTACTCAATTATTAAAAATATGTTGATTCTGTATTTCATGTACATCACTAGAGGAGAGAAGTTTTGTTTAAGTATAGTTGAGTTTTCGATCGAATAGAAGATGTGTTTAATTTTCTAATGTATAAGATGACAAAAGTTAGTATTTTATTACAAAATAAATCAAATTCATTCCCTTACATTAACTACATCATTAGTAGGTAACAAAAATAAATGCTACCTAACATATACATAATTACAAATCATCTTCATCGGTTACTTAGAAATAATTGCTTTTCAGCGACTGAGAATGAATATTTTTAAAGTAAAAAAATTAGAACTATACGTGTACAAATATCACCCTTTAGACTAAAATACACACACTCCAGCTCCTTATGTGCAGTGGACGTGAGAAGCAATCAATTTGTGGTTGCACACTTTCTTCCCATTCATTTAAAAGGAGTCTCCTATACACGGTATGAACAAGTACTTGGTTGAAATTTTGGCCGCAATAAGGGGCAATTTTGATGTGTGGGTTTGTTATTTATGAGTATTAATGTTATCTTCAGGTAAGTTCAATCAATTCTACCCTTAATACACATTATTACATGAAGAGAAACCTCCAAACTTAAAGGTAAGTATAATTACCACCCAATAAAATCTCATTTGACATCATTTTTAGCGATCCAGAAAGAAATTTTAACAAAATTTTGAGAGTTTATTTAGTGGTAAGTATTCTTACCACACAATTCTATTTAATAATTTCATGTGTCAAAAGTTCTTAGACCTACCAATATGTATTGACACTGTATTTTAAAAGAAGGATGCAGCTTTACGAAGATATGAGCTTCAATTTCGCCAACGGATTTGATTGAAAAGGCAGCATCTCACGTTAGGTATATGGAAGAGTTTTTTCACGAAACATGATGTATCATAGAGATTCATGTAGCTTTATAATGAATTATAATCTTCCTTCAAGCAAAGTTTGGTCATTTCTTCCCGTGTTACACTCTCTTTTATCAAAAGGAGACAACATCCTTGTTGGTAAGTATAATTACCACATCAAAAATTCTTTCCAGATGCCAATTTTAGCTTGAGATTTGAAAACTTAAATAAATTTTAAGAAAGCATTGAGTGGTAACTATACTTACCATTCACTTCAATTCAATAATTTCATTCTTTTCAGATTCTCAGACATGAAAAATTTGTTGATTCTGTATTTCGTGTACCTCATTCGAGGATAGAAGTTTCGGTTAGATATATTTATGTTTTCGACGGGATACTAGGGTGTTAAATTTTCTAATAATTAAGATGACAAAAGATATTAATTTATTACAAAATAATTCAAATTCATTCCCTTACATTGATTACAGCATTGGTAGGTATCAAAAATATATGCTACCTAACCTATACATAAGTTCGAATACTCTTCATCGGTTACTTAGAAGTAATTGCTTTTCAGCGACTGAGAATGAATATTTGTACAGTAAATATTTTAGAACTTTACATGTAGAAATATAACCCTTTAGATTAAAATACACACCCTCCAGCTGCTTATGTGCAGTGGATGTAAGAAACAATCAATTTGTGGTTGCACACATTCTTCCCATTCATTTAAAAGAATTCTCCTGTACACGGTTTGAACAAGTAGTTGGTAGAAATTTTTGCTGCAATAAGGTGAAAGTTTGAGGTGTAGGTTTGTTATTTATGAGTATTAATCTTACCTTCAGGTAAGTTCAATCAATTCTACCCTTAATACACATTATTACAGGAAGAGAAACCTCCAAACTTAAAGATAAGTATAATTACCACCCAATAAAATCTCATTTGACATCATTTTTAGCAATCCAGAAAGAAATTTTAACAAAATTTTGAGAGTTTATTTAGTGGTAAGTATTCTTACCACACAATTCTATTTAATAATTTCAAGTGTCAAAAGTTCTTAGTCAACCAAATATGTATTGACACTGTATTTTAAAAGAAGGATGCAGCTTTACGAAGATATGAGCTTCAATTTCGCCAACGGATTTGATTGAAAAGGCAGCCTCTCACGTTAGGTATTTGGAAGAGTTTTATGACGAAACATGATGTATCATAGAGATTCATGTAGCTTTATAATGAATTATAATCTTCCTTCAAGCAAAGTTTGGTCATTTCTGCCCTTCTTACGCTTTCTTTTATCAAAAGGAGGCAACATCCTTGTTGGTAAGTATATTTACCACATAAAAAACTCTTTCCAGATGCCAATTTTAGCTTGAGATTTGAAAACTTAAATAAATTTTAAGAAAGCATTGAGTGGTAACTATACTTACCATTCACTTCAATTCAATAATTTCATTCTTTTCAGATTCTCAGACATGAAAAATTTGTTGATTCTGTATTTCATGTACCTCATTCGAGGATAGAAGATTCGCTTAGATATATGTATGTTTACAACGGGATACTAGGCGTGTTAAATTTTCTAATAATTAAGATGACAAAAGTTATTAATTTATTACAAAATAAATCAAATTCATTGCCTTACATTGATTACAGCATTGGTAGGAATCAAAAATTAATGCTACCTAACCTATACATAAGTTCGAATATTCTTCATCGGTTACTTAGAAGTAATTGCTTTTCAGCGACTGAGAATGAATATTTGTACAGTAAATAAATTAGATCTTTACATCTACAAATATCACTGTTTAGACTAAAATACACACCCTCCAGCTGCTTATGTGCAGTTGATGTAAGAAACAATCAATTTGTGGTTGCACACATTCTTCCCATTCATTTAAAAGGAGTCACCTATACACGGTTTGAACAAGTAGTTGGAAGAAATTTTGGCTGCAATAAGGTGAAAGTTTGAGG
Source organism: Coptotermes formosanus (assembly GCA_013340265.1). Classification (NCBI taxonomy): domain Eukaryota; kingdom Metazoa; phylum Arthropoda; class Insecta; order Blattodea; family Rhinotermitidae; genus Coptotermes; species Coptotermes formosanus. The sequence goes on from BLKM01000893.1 coordinate 53,428, forward strand.
TGTGGGTTTGTTATTTCTGAGT
>BLKM01000895.1:0-37618 GCA_013340265.1 Coptotermes formosanus
TGGTGGTGGTGAAGGAAATATTACATTTCTTGTTATTGTATCGGAAGACGAAGTACAGTCGAACCCCCTTATAACGACATCGGTTTATACGACACCTCGTCTATAGCGTCAAATATTCTGTGTTACCAATTAATTCCTTACTGTTAACCATAACATTACAATCTTCGGTTACAACAACACTCGTTTATAACGACACAAAATATTCAGTCACTTCCATGACGTAACCGAATCCGGCTGTATTATAAACCTAGAATACAGATTCAGTCAGCCCAGGAATTACAAGACAAACAAGGGCGCTGCGAGGGAGGGGGAAATTAAAAATTTCGGGTCTTCTAGTTTCACATTTAGGCGATGTGGATTTATGTTGTAGCGGGAACGTAAGACTAGTGGGACGCAGAGCCACAGAAATGTTGCGGCGAATCCGTGGACACATCAAATCTACTTTAAGACGGTTAGTGTTTGTGTAACAGTATTACAAACTGTACACGAATACGTGACCAGCTGCTTGTTACTGTTACCAAGCTCCATATCGGTATACCTTACACGCAATACAGGATGCTGAGAAATAAACACCGCTACTTTTATGTGTTGATAAAAGCCAACTTCAATGGCCACAGTAACTGCTAACACGTTACAACAGTCACATGTTTCGTGGAGATCAGTCTGCTGGTTCCAGTAGTCAAAACGGAGAAACACAGACAGCAGACGGTTAACAACATTATTACTAACAAATACCGCTCTAATTTTCCAAATTTTCTGCTCAGTCATTACGTGACCGTAAACCTGGACATGATCATTAACCATCTGCAGTCCAAATTCTTATTGTGAACTCTAATAGTGTGGTTCAAATTATTTTCCAGAAAATCTCTAAATTTGGAATTTCAAAAGCAAACATTATATGGTAGGAGCTTAGGAAAAACCAACATAAAACACTGCAAAATAACGTGTCAATTTGAGCTCGACATCGGACGTGGTACATCGGAAAGCGCTGTCGAGTTCGTCTCGACATTGGACCAAGAAGACTTATAAAGCCATAGTGTTCTTAAGAACGGAATAAGACTGAGTCCATTGGTACTACGACCTCAAATAGGCGTACCGTACTAGCTTTGGTTGGCACGCAAGTATGGAGCAAGGTGGAATGATAACTGGCTCGGGAAAGCCGCATTGCCGTGGAAAAAAATCTTCCCCAGTGCCACTACGTCCACCATAAATCCCACACAGATTATTCTACTGTAAAACCCAGCATAACTAAACGGTTACCAACCGCCTAAGGTAACTGACAGTTCTGCTATCTGGAGTTTAATGTGCTGAGGCCAGAGTACGGACGTCACTAGAACTGATCCAGATATTCACAGAAACAACTGAAGCGTTATTAACCTTCTAACTTCGTCGGCAATGCCTTGGCCGGAATTCATGACAGACAGACAGACAGGCAGACAAGGAGGTAATGTTTTTCTTGTTTATAATCCAGCGGTGGAAATGAAGCATGTAGCTGCACGCGAAAGTGTGCTGAACTGGCAGCTCCCAGACGTTTTCAAAAATAGAACATGCTGTGCCAAACACAAAAACTATTTCAAAGTGAAGTCAAGTTAAACAATCGTGTGTTATACTATACAGTTCTGTAAATGAATCACTCTGAGACGCCGCATTGAAATCTGCGAGCTTTTTCGCTTCATTTCCCAAGAGCTGTAATTAACAGCAACCTCTACCTATGTACGTCACTGTCGGAGACAGGGCGCGCTGTCGTAGCGGCTTGTATTTGAGACATACACAGAATCTCGACGGGGTTACAAAATATACTTAAAGATATGACTTTCTGCAATTTGTAAGTCCTAAGTTAACTTCCTTTAATAACGGCAAATTTGCATTTATACAACAGAATACTCATGTACGATCTTTCCCACTACGAAACTTCAGTCAACATAACGCGATTTGCTTTAAGTTCTACCTCTATACACTTAGTTTCTCTGTGCACCATTTGAAACGTTGGGGGACGTAATGATTACATCACATCATACATAAAATTTCAAGACAACTAACCAGAAGTAATATATTCCCAAATCATTGGGCACTGAAATTTGGTAACGGGCTTAATGTAACTACCCATGATGCCCATTCAAAAACAACAGACAATTCTAACTTTCCTTTAAATACACTGAAATTGGATGTGGTTTATCTTACAATATAGTGCTATATTGAATACAAATTTGACACATGTACGGAGTGGCGCAAAAGTCACTCGACACTTGAAGTTTGCATTTTACAAGTTTCATGCATATTTAATTTTCAGCACTGAATTTGTACGCGATTATTATTGAGGCCTTCGCTCTTCCCAGACGTTACGCAGCGTAAGTTGGTAGCTCGTTAACGACGTTTGTGGAGTTAATTTTGGTCTACTATTAGCACAGCGTGTCATCATATTTATCACTCAGTTCAGTGGAGGTTTACCCCCACCAAACTGAACGCCCCTTTTAAGTAAACACCGAATACATTTAAAATCAGGGTAGCATAAGAGTCAGCGCAGAAAGGGTAAACAATGCAATCAACTCCTGTTATTAAGCATAAAGAGAAATATGTTACACAAAGAAAAAATTATGAGATGGATATTTCAGATAAGGAATATGTATCTACATGTATCTGTACATGGAGTTTGTAACACACACACACATGCACGCACGCACTGACGATAACACTCGTACATGTCAACGTTTCGTTATATAATTGGAAAACCAGGCCTAAACGGAAGCTGAAATAAACTGTAAAAAGTAATAACTTACTTTGCAATTCTCTAACGCGTCTTGCAATTAATTTACAGCCTAAACCGTCCAATCAACAGCCGAGTGTTAGTTTACCTGTAACAGAAGGAAAGACAAATAAGCGAAACAGTCACTCGCATGCATCATCTGTGGGGTTACACAAACAGAGCTTGTTTGTCCACACAACACGTTATCACAGCACCTCACTTAACATTTGCACACTTTAACAGTTGAGTGATAAACTATTAACATTAGGGACTACTGCGTTGTACAGTGGTGTAAGGACTGGGTGCAGATTTGATGAACATGTTAAAACTGATCTTGGTGAAACACAAAGTAAGGGTTCAGACCGGATTCAACTGGCTCAACATAAGACCCAGAGGTGGCAAACAGCTTCGAGTGTTCGTAAAAACAGGCCAATTATTTATCGGCATCATGATAATCATTCGTTCGAATAAATTACCCATTTTTATCATTCATCATCCATCATTCCACTTACCAATTAATGTTTCGGGTCTTTACGTAAACTTTAATGTCATGGTGGCTAATTTGATTAATCATAAATTAGTATTACCTAACAATTTAATCCCAGCTGCTTATATTTTAATGAAACTATTGTTCCTAAATGCAGTCTTGTTTTCATGTAAAATTATTGTTATCTCTGTTACATCATGAAACTTAAAACTCGAATATTCAAGACTTTTGAAAGTTACAGCGAATCGACTATGAAACTGTCCAAGAAGAAAGACGAAGACTCCACGACGCTCCGAAACGTCGGTAACTGCTGACCAGTCGACACAGCGTCACGTACCAGAAGACAAGCCGTCAAAAACACCGCTGTGAGGACCTCAAACCTTGCACCTTAACCTTTTAAAGCCTAGCGATAACTTTACGTACCACCAGGTTTAACATTCAACAATTCTACGTGGTGACCACATCGCGTTTATGTGTTTTGTACGGATCTCAGAACAAACAGCAACTTTTGCCTTATACAGCATTAAATGATTGGTTTTTATAACCGAAGTGGAGAGTGTTTACAGCGCGGTACGCACTGAGTCCTTATATAAAACAGACACGCTTCGTCTTTAAAGGGTTAAACTTTACTGCTTATTGCTTTAGTGTTCCATTTAATGTCTCACACATTCACTGACACAGAAAAATTTTATTACCAGCCCAAAGTTTCACCAGAAATGCCTTTCTGAAGCAATTCGTTAAAATGTGAAATTCGTCCCAATAAAAAAATCTAACGAAATTACTTTTGCATACGTTGGATATTTTACTTCAGAATTTATCCACTCATATATGAATTTATCCACTCATATATACAGTCATAAGACCTGACATTGACTTTCAGCACGGTTCTACAGGTTAAAAGGTTCTAGGCTACTGCAGATATTTCTCCAATTTCTGAATCATGATATGCTTATCAGCTAAGTATTCATATTTCTTTCAAACTTAATACCTTAAAGAACTCGCAAAGCCCTTCAAGAATAACACAAAACCCTTGTCATCCCTCTGTAGTGTGGTCGCTAAGCGACCTGAGCTGGTTTTACCGTGCAAAAGCGTTCTATATCCATCATTATTTAATTTTCTTGTAAACTAAGGTATATTTCATATACACAAACTTATCTTTACATGGTAAAAGGCAGCAAATAATAGTGATGATGATGATGATGATGATGATGATGATGATTATGATAATAATAATAAAATTTTGGCCCATTCATATTTATTTACTTATTTATTCATTTTAAACAAACTAGATGAGAACTGGGCGCTTCCGCAAGATGGGTATAATGCATATAAGACACCTTAATGTCTCCACACTGCAGTCACATCCAGCCTAATGCCTAGAACAATATAGGCCTACAGCTGCACCCGGTTATAACGACATCGGTTTATGCAATACATGGCTTACAAAGTTAGATATTCTGTGGTACCAATTAATTCCTCACTATTACCATAACCGTTACACTGCACTGTTATAACAACACTCGTTTATAACGACAAAAATATTCAGTTCCTTTCATGACGTTATAACCGAGTTCGACTGTATTTAGTGTTTAAACTACCACCACTAGCCATACTCTAGAAAACTAACAACCACCAAGACGATACAGCAGGACGCCCTAGACAGCCCTTCTGAAGGTACGTGACTGAAATCTTGGCCGGGTTACACAAAACAGAGAATCTCCAGGGCAGCTCTCGGATAATGCATTCACATAAGCAAACGCCACGTCTTTCAAATTTTTCAACAACTTCTCAACCTCCTACCTCATTCGGCATTACATGAGGGCTGTTGTCGAAACCGCTTTTTTAGGAACAAACATGAGTTAACAGGCATGGCCGGACTAACGCAGGAAAGTGACAGGTGCCTAGTTCGAACCTTGGGCAAGAAACCGGCTGTGCTTTTTGTTGTTCCCGCTCTTCATCCAGGCAAATGTTGTCTCAGAACTTACGAACAGGGTCATCTTCCTATCCGTCCGTTACACTTCAGGGCACCACAATAAACAACATGTCACTCCACGCTACGAAATGACATCCGCTGGAAGATACGCAGTATGAGGAAAGAAAAGAGCGGAAGAAAGACCCAGAAAAGGAGGCACAAAAGTAAAAAAACAAAAAGAGTGTAAAAATGACAAAAGAAAATGGGACAAAGAAGAACAAAATAAAGTAGTGAAACAAAGGAATGGAACAGAGAAAGAAATCTCGTCATTAAAGGCCTAAGAATATTAATAAGAATAATCCCGCTGTAAGGAACTACTTTCTGTGTATGTTGTGGGAAAGTTCAGGTGCCGTATGACGCTACACCAACACAACTGTGGGCAGCCAAACATTTACGGTATACGCGTACCTGCGAAAATTCAAACAAAGTGCCAGTTTCCTGCAGTTCCCAAGTAACGATATAAGGCACGGGATAGGTTATCCCCGTGATTAAACATCATTGGAGGGCGCAGACGTAATGATTCTTAAACAACACGCTCAATGTGCCGTCAGTATGGGTTCAACGCACTCACGCAGGCCTCTCAAGGTGCACTAATCGAACAGCCATCTTACTATCCGTCTGGTTTTTAGATTTACAACTGGGAAATTTTCTACGCAGTTATTTCATTAAAATTCTGAACTATATTTTGTGACGTATCTGATACACAGATCCCACCCACAATGATGAATAAATTCACTCCATGGTTCATTATCGCATTCACAAGAGCCCGTCGCCTGTCCCTATCGAATAAATTCACTACACTAATAAAATAATGTGACCTGAATAACGCACGAACTTTCTGCTTTGGTATATCCTACACTGCCCCGTACTTCATCCCTCTCAGGTTCAAAAATTTACAGACTAATTCGTTGTTTTTACTTCTAATAAAACAAACGGTTGTGCTGATTTCATTATACCGTGGCAATTGCATAGAACATCTGACAGCCAATTAAATTTGTGGATGAATGTGATGTTGTAGAGATACCTGAAGAGAAGTGACCATTTCAAGGAGTAGGAGGCACATGGGAGGAGTGGAATGGGCAAGGAAGTGGCAGGCTCTTGTCAACATGAAGGGTTCGTGCAGGGTATTTCTTGAACTGTTAGCTTCTCAAGAAGACCTCTACTCCAGTTGGTTGATCGGTTGGTTGGTTCATTGGTTGGCTGGCTGGTCGGTCGGTCGGTCAGTCAGTCAGTCAATTAGTTACTTAGAATGAATAATGAATAAAATATGTACGAATACAAGCAGTAAACATATGTGGTACAGTACGTTTTTTAGCCAATTTCAAAGTATATTCCCTGCATACACGTGGACAGAATGGGCACAATTATAAAAAAGAAAGTGAGGCAGGATATATATCCCGACCAACATCTGAACCCGATGCCCCCCATATACAAGTCTGATGTGACAAGGCGAAGAGACAAAGCAAACAATGGAGGAACGCCGCCTGGAGGAAGTAAATAAGGCTTTTGCTGCGACGCTTAAACGCTACTAGGCCACGTCCTGAGCTGCAAGTGCTTTCTTGTGTTCAGCTGAACTTCCCTCTCAGGCTGCCCCGTCACGCCAGAGAACTTGCAGGCCGTGGTCACTGCGATGCTGCCTCCCGTGATTAAAAAAAAACGAGTTGCTGTCGACAACGACCTCGCACTCGGTTACTGGGAAGGTTCCACGCATTAGGAAAACACGAGAGGTCACCTTCACGCTCAGGTCGCTTTAACCCCGCCATAAGTCTCCCAACACCTTAAGAATAAGAGGCTGGGTGGAGCCCCGAGCCCGTCTGCAAGAAGAGAAAAATCCTCTTACGCCGTTGGGAGGACTGAACTTTCCAGGTTTAGAGAGAAAACAGGCAGCTAAAAATCTCGCGCTACGTACCGTTTCGTGTAGCTGTAGCTCCGTGTAACTCAATAGTGCGTCTAGTTTTGTGCTGAATTTCCGCACATCGAGTTCTGGTTGCCACGTATACATTGGATCTGGGGCCTTCACAATCTCCTACGTTACTGAAGTGTGAAGCCGGCAGTTGACCCACACCACCCTAACGTACGGAACAAGCGCGTTCCTAGAATCAAGTTCGTATGACTCCCGAAGTTCTCGGTGTACTACACACACAAGCCAGCCCACCAACAGGTGACTTATTACTTCATAATGTTAATTATAGAGCAAAATAATTTATGAAGGTAATAGCCACAAATCATGGTTACTATAATACGAACAGGTCGCGACGTTAATAGACCACGGCATGAATGAGGAGGTTGGTTATGAGATTTGATACAGACGACTGGAAAGGAAAACGGCAAGAGAGTTGAAATTCCAGCGACAGAGATTACGTATCGTCTCTTTTTTTGTGCAGTTATCTTTCACAAAACTTCCTGTTCCTTCTCTTTCCTCTACCCACCCTCTGTCTCCCTCTGGCCGGTTAAGAAGCCTTAGTCAGCTGTTGATTCATCATATCATACTGTGCAGAACTCTGTCCACTGCGGGAGGTACATCTGATTCATACGACGTTGCATGAGTTTACTCTCCTCCCATCTTAAAATGACTGCTTTCCTGCAAACTGACGAATGGAAGTTTATTTTAAACACGGGAGAAAAAAATGTAAACAAGGACATTTTGATGCCGACTTCTAGAATATCCAGCATCATAATCCCTTCGAATACTAAAGCACTTTCATGACCAATGCTCCCCAAAATCCGAAAGACCACCGCTTTGCTTGAAAGTTACAGGATTCGCCCGCTTGTCCTTCTGACAGAGGAAGTATTAAGATGACGATGAGCATGGGGCAATGGTCGAATGATACCGACAGGGGAAAACCCGAGTAGCTACTCGGAGAGAAAGTTGCCCCAGTGTCACTTTATTCACCATACATTTCACATGGACGGGTCCGAGATCGAACCCGGACATCCGCGATGACAGGCCGGCGACTAATCGCCTGACCCCTGGCACGAAGTTTGAGCAATAAAACTGACTTGTATTGTATACAAAAATTCCTTTCGGACGTCAAAAAGAACAATGTGATGGCCTTATAAAGATCAACTGGATAACGCTGTGTTAGCGAAGTAGAGACTGGTTACTCGTAAGAACCATACGGAACACACAGAAACACACTGTGCTGGAAAATTACAGACCTTTTCGTATTTGGACCCATTGCAAGCGTGTTGCTTGGAGGTTAACGGGGTAGCAGGTGCATGGAGGGAAAGCGATTTTGGCCAACAACAAGAAACTTATCCAACTGACAAAGAAAGACGATATTTTGGGCCAAAAAAAATGCACATTTTGTCCTGGTAGGTGGTAATCATTTACGTGTGTACACAGTTAGAAAGCCACAGAGCTACAGAGGAACCGTTTCTGAGAAAAAGAAAACTGGTCAGTCACGCGTAAAGACACAAGTTTACTTCACAAACAGTTGTGAGTCATGCGTCAGACATGGCCTCACCCTCAACTTCAGTTATTCATATTCATACCTGTAAATAATACCGTGTGGTTGCGATAAAACCCAAAAATATGTTAGTAACTTGCAAGACAGACACACAAAAAGGAAATCAATTCGCTGCACCTGGAAGATTTAAGTCTTCTGAGACGTTACACCGTGTAGACTGGTAAACAGCTACCATGTAATTTTTTCAATTTTTCCAAGTAATGGAGCACTGGTGGAATGAAACTAACAGGGGAAAGCCGAAGTACTCGGGGAAACCTGTCCCAGTGCCACTTTGTCCAACACAAATCCCACATGGACTGACACGGGGTCGAAACCGGGCCTCCGCGGTGGGAGGCTGGCGACTAACCGCCTGAGCCATGGCACGGACAACTTAGTGCCTTTACCTTCAGTCCATGCAGTCCAACCCTTCTTCAGTCCATGCAGTCCAACCCTTCTTCAGTCCATGCAGTCCAACCCTTCTTCAGTCCATGCAGTCCAACCCTTCTTGGACTGCACTGTCTGAAGATAAAGGCACTAAGATTCTTAGAGACGATGCTGACTAGATACAGCGTAATATTCTTGAAAAAATTAATTTTCGGCAAAATCACTGTGACAGCCTTAAATTTCGTTCCTTCTTGTCCCTAAACTTCTTCTAACAACACAAAAATTATTGTTTAATTGTCTTCTTGATCGCAGTAGGCACTTATCCACAGCAGAACTACTCCTTCAAAGCCCAGTGCTAACTTCGATGTAACAGAATGTCCCACATTCACAAATTCTACGTTCTGCCCACACAGTGTATTTATGTGTTTTGTATGGATCACTGAACAAACAGCGATTATTTCCCTACACCACATTAACTGATTGGCTTTTGTAACCGAGCCGGTGTGTTTACCGCGAGGTACGGACTGATGCTTTACACAGAATTCAGGTCAATCTCTTAAAGGTTAGTTATGAGACAGTGCACATTAAAACGAAGTAAAACTCCCCTACAGGCGTTCAGCTTTCCACAAAGTCACTTATCACCGAAACAAAAGAACCATCAAACGCCTCCTTATAACTCGCGCTTCGTATTCAGGAGATCTTCAGTTCAAAATCGGTACTAGCCGTTTTAAATCGCACCGATAGCGCTACCACCCCCGCCGCAGTCAACTAAAAACATCTGCATCCGAAAGCGAATGGAATCTCAAAGCAGCACGGGCTACTGGAATGCATCAGAATGTAATTCGAAGAAAGTTTTCCGTATAAACGTAGGACCTACGACACAACACTAACAAATCACTTTCAATACAAACGTAATATGCCTATTCATTACACTGCATGACACGTGACTCCGGTCGATGGGTTAGTACTGCTCCCGTATATAACAGTGTTTCAGCAGCGTGCACAGTACGGACTTGTCACATCATACGTAAAACTGTTATGTATCTCCAAAAAACGGGGATAGTGCAAAAGGCGGTTTTTAGGCGCGTTCGAAAAATTGCGAAAAGCGACTATTAGCGTCGTCATATCTGTAACTCTGTCTGTCTGTCCGTCCGCATGAAACAACTCGGTTCCCATTGATCGGATTTTCATGAAATTTGATATTTAATTATTTTTCGAAAATCTGTCGGAAAAAATGCAAGTTGGATTAAAATCCGACAAGAATAACGGGGTACTTTACGTAAACACCTGTGTGCATTTATTATATCTCGCTGAATTCTTCTTAGAATGAGAAATGTTTCAGACAAAAGTTGTAGACAAAATCAAAACACATATTTTATGTTCAATAAAAATTTTTTCCGAAAATCGTGCCTTTTATAAGATAATGTGGAAAAATATGGTACAGCCAGGCAGGCAACAGGCGACAATATAACACGGCGCATGCGCTTTGCATACTGGATAACAAGGCTACAGACATACACTCAGAATATGTAATACTTATTGCTTTTCCACGGCAACAGCGGTTACGCGAACGGGCCTCAAAGTTACATTATAGTACAGTGCCTGTCTTGCTCTATCGCATAAAACCGATTTCCAATCCCAGATTTCCCATATCCCATGTTAATGAAAAACCAACGCACAAAACGCGTACACACTTCTCTGATATTGGCTGCAAATGAGAGATACGGTGATTCAGTAACAGACTTGGGCTATACCAAAATTTGTTGAGCTACAGTAGGCTTGGGAAGGGCACATGCAAGCAGAAAGGCGCACAGCCGAAAATGTCACAATTACCAAACTCTTTCGACGCTGTACGTTGATTATTAAAATAAGAGTGGAAAGTACCAGCACTCCTGCCCGGACAATGCGTCACTACTGTATACAGCTCTGTGTTCACAGTGTCTACTTGCTGCAAACGCAATTCTGAATCACAGTACACACACAGCACTGTAAACACTTTCGTACTTACTTGCACGTCGGTTAAACAATAAACATGCAATGGGACAAAAAATACTGACAGAAACCTTTAAACAAGAAAATTAACTTAAATTACAGAGACTCAGTTCGTACCACGCAGTAAACATATGCTCTCTGGGTTATAAAAACCTGTCAAATTTAATGTGTTCCATGTCCGTACACTATATTATACAAAAACACTTATCACCAACAAATGCACAAAGAGAGTTCTATCATCAATCGTAACACACTCCTACATGTTTCGACCCTGCTGGGTCATCTTCAAGGAGAACTTTTTTGTTATCCTTACACTAAGGTTGCACTTTATAGTTGAGTGGGAATGTGCTGTTGACTGTGTACTGCGTTGATTTTGGAGGCGTGAACTCTCTGCGGTCCCGGCTTGCACTGCCAGGGAGTGCAGGCCGGGACCGCAGAGTTCACGCCTCCAGTACACAGCACACAGTCAACAGCACATTCTCACTCAACTATAAAGTGCAACCTTAGTGTAACGATAAAAAAAAGTTCTCCCTGAAGGTGACCCCGCAGGGTCGAAACATGTAGGAGTGTGTTACGATTGATGATAGAACTCTCTTTGTGCATTTGTTGGTGATTAGTGTTTTTTTTAAATCTGTCACTTAATACTATAGACGAAATAACAGCTGTTAAGAAATATACAAAACATATAAACACTGTTTGTGTGCAGAACGTAAAGTTTTTTAATGTTAAACCACTGGTCTTTAATAGAGTAAACAAGACACTGCACAATGAAAGATTCAGTTTGTTAGGTCCCATTTTTCTACGATATGTTTGGAAGTTGCGAGTGAATAAAATTGTGAGTCATATAAGAATGTCGAGTTTACACCGACAGTAATACGCTCTGAAAGAAAATTGATTGTGATTATGTAATGGGGTTGTTTCAAATGAAGAATTTATGTAACGGGATTAAACCTTTCAAGATGGGAACTAAACTGAATTATATATGAAGATTCCGTTAGAACCTCACCAGTAACACAGATCGTGTCTATTACAAAGACCACCCACGTTTAACAACTGCTGTTTAGTTTAAGAGTCTTACAGAACACATAAATACGCTGTGTGGCCGAAGAAATGCAGTTTTTAGCGTCGTCGAGCCTGGCGGTACATACAGTAACAACTAAATTTTGAATTGTTCAACTATATATACGAATATATATATATATACACACACAATTATGTGTATATGAGCAACGTTCTCTCTCATTTTTACAGCTGCGCGGGGCTGCTACTGCTCTGAGCAGAAAAATTTTACAGGACCTGACGACTGCACGGCAATTTACAAGTTTTTTGTAATATGCCCATTAACAATATTTACAATAAAAACTGAAGAATTCTAGCTGCGCGGCAACAATCCATTGTGCGCGGGAGCATTTTCGTTACTGCGCGGCCCCGCACCAGCGCAGCTTAGAGGGAACATTGTATATGACCCACGTGCAAGGCAGATGAAGGACTTCCACAATACTCGCTCGCTATCCCACTGCCATCTGGTTGTGCTATGTCGTATCATATTCTCGATACTCCACTGTTTCTTCAACCTCATTTCTAATCTCACCGAGATGCATTCGGTTGACGTCCAACCGTTTCTTGTCCTTCAGCGTGTACCTCACATAAAAGGAAGTTGGTAAACCCATGCAAGGGTGTTACATAAAATAAAGGCCTAAGAATATGGGAAGAAGCACCAACTACAAAACTAACTGGGCTGTAACTCCTCCATTATAAACTGATCTTCCCGTCTCTTTTAGATCTGAATGTTCTGAGGTCTACTGGCTCTCATCGACACACTACAGCCTACTTCGCAGCTGTGTACCGTGTATTTTCATCATACTTTGCTTTTAGCTGTTTCTATACCGTATGACCACAACGCAAATACTTTGTATTCCTCGAGGCGGTTGTGAGTTTGTAACAGAACAACACAACGGGGCGCTCAATACAGCCGTTACGACGGTTGAGATTCGAACAACACGCGTTCTGTGGGTAATGCAGCAAGCAACACTTGTTAGTGAAGAAGCAGGTACAAAATTTTATTGAAACCTGTTCAATGGTCTGTAAGAAGAATCATCAATAGATAATGGACACGATTTTACCATTACACAATAGACATTAAGTATTGTAGTTCGTGCAGAGCACAAATAAACCCGTTATCCCCCAACTTACGCGATTTCACAAACAATGAAAAGGAATAATCGCCTCCTGCATGCAAACAGCACGTGACGCAACCACACTTAACCATTACCACCTACCGTACTTCCCACATCCATACTTCGCATGGCTTAGCAAGTTACATGTCAAGGAATTCGGGCGAAATTCAAATATAAGGATGGCAATCGACATCAACGTCGCTGCATGAACAGAAGAAACAATTCATGAACGCAGTATGAGTAAGACCGTAAATCATGGGTCTCCAAACCCGTGGCCCGCCAGGTTGTGTTATGCGGCCCGCGGTAACATTTGTAAATTACACATACCCTATAAAAATTACACAATAATGGGACTGTCTTTAATTAGAATAAATCCACGCGACCCATCCACTTGGGCGTAGAACGTGACCTTGACAGAGAGCAAAGAGAGAAAGAAATGTTTTTGTGTTTAAGGTTTTTGTCAAGATAATATGTCCTCTTATTAAAGCAGTTAACGTAACATAATAATGCTGCACTTTTGTAATAAAACTCCACAATATGTAAAATATTTCAATTTGGGCGGATAGGCGTACCAAATACTGTGATTTTTACACGTGCGGCCCGCGAGCCAATTCACAATAACAGTTGTGGCCCTTTGCGAAAAAAGGTTGGAGACCCCTGCCGTAAATGATTAACCCTTTAAAGACGAAGCGTATATGTTTTATATAAGGACTCAGTGCGTACCGCGCTGTAAACACTCTCCACTTCGGTTATAAAAACTAATCTCTTAATGTTTTATAAGGCAAAAGTTGCTGTGTGTTCTGAGAGCCGTACAAAACACATAAACGCAATGTGGGCACCACGTAGAATTTTTTAATGTTAAACCTGGTGGTACGTAAAGTTACCGCTAGGCTTTAAAAGGTTAAGCACTTTCGCTGTGAAAAATGCCAGCAACAAGATGCACTGACATGGTCAAGAGCACCGGATTAAGGAACTCGATAAGAAAGCTGTGGGGAAATTCACTGACTCATGCAGAATGGAGTTACGAAACGGTGATATAATGTAGCTGAGGGTGGAGCGTGAAAAAGAGGAAAAGACGGATCCGCTACAGCCCAGCAAGTGGCGTGATAAAGATTGCAACAATGATCTGCTACAGCTGTAGGAAAGAAAAGGTAGCAACTAAGTACTGACACAGCTGAAAGAGAAGCGTAATAAAGAGGTCAATCAAGATTTGCTGTGGGCAGACAAAATACAGTAAAAAGTATAAAGACTTGCTGTAACACAGCTGGAGGAAAAAGGGTGACAATAATCTGTTATCCCTAGGATATAGTAAAGCTTGGTAAAACAGGATTACAGCCACAAAGTCCCTGTCATTTTGCACGACAACCCTCAGTGCGTCTCACAAACCTTACGGGTCTCCTACCTCAGTCACATTATTGCAACTGCTACCTAAGCAGCAACCCACTGCTCTGATTGCAGAAACACACTAACCTTTGAACACACGACTTCGCGCACTCTCCCGTCTTGAGACATCAGCCAGGCTCGCTAACGTTACCTGCGCCTGAAGCTGGTGACTTTGTGGAATTAATTCTGCTATACAACTGCCTGAGAAGGGACAGAAAGAAGTTGAGTCGAGGACATAAGAATCCCCTTAACCAACGTCTTGGTCGACATTTTCAAGCTCGGAGGCACGACCCTGGCTGTAGAACTTCCGTGGAAGCAGGCAGCAGTGTTTAACCTTTTAAAGCCTAGCGGTAACTTTACGTACCACCAGGTTTAACATTAAAAAATTCTACGTGGTGCCCACATTGCGTTTATGTGCTTTGTACGGATCTCAGAACAAACAGCAACTTTTGCCTTATAAAACATTAAGAGACTGGTTTTTATAACCGAAGTGGAGAGTGTTTACAGCGCGGTGCGCACTGAGTCCTTATATGAAACAGATACGCTTCGTCTTTAAAGGGTTAAGACGGCTGTCGCTGGCTGTAACGACAGCTACAGACAAAGAGATGTAGCATTAAACTCAGCTCTCTTTACATAATTTCTCTCAAAATTATGAGCGCATTTATCCATTGTTATTTGTTGGTAGTTCTTGGTTGCGTTTCCGGCTCTTTTAATAGAAATGATCACACAACACCAAGTGATTGGATGATTAGTGAATTGATAAAGGTATGGAATAAAGTTATCGTGACCCACGCTAAGGTATTCTTTGAAACTCGAATTAAGACGTTTCCAGAACGTTGGCATAAGTGTATTGCAGTCAGCGAGGACTACAATGAAAAGTAGTGTGTAAAAAGTGTCCATTTTGTTGTGAATAAATTTTTTTAGAAACGAATTCTCGTTTAAATTTGGACGTCCCTCGTATCTTGCCATTAGCATTGAGGAGATGAGACCCACAAATACGCGGTCAGACAGAGCTGATTATTCGGACCGGAAACTGAATCCCAAACATGACGCAGGAGTGGTAACTGCTACAGCACGAAGTTCAGTCATTCCACTCCTCACAATTCTATTCTTAATAAAAGAAAAAGCGGTGTCATAAATAAAAGTGTTATTCGCTTAATTTGGCTCAGAATACGGACATGTGGCAGGCTGTTGTGAAAACGGTAATGAACTTTCAGTTTCTAAAAAATTCGGGGAATTTCTTTACTATATGAATAAACGCAGCTTGCGTAGAAACTGCCTTCTAAAACAAGTAATTGAAAGAAAGATACAGGGAAGGACATAAATGACGGGAAGACGAGGAAGAATGCGTAGGCAGTTACTGAACGACCTTAGGGAAGAGAGAAGGTACTGTAAAATGAAAGAGGAAACACTAGATCGCACCCTGTGGAGGACTCGCTTTGAAAGGGGCGAATGACCTGGCGTAAGACAGACTACAGAATGAATGAATGAATGAATGAATGAATGAATGAATGAATGAATGAATATTAGCTTCCCAAGAAGGACTCCGACCCACGGACTTACTTAACCAGCTAGTTCGTTAGTTAAAGTATACTGGATTACTGTCCAGGAACGCAACATCTGCTGGTAACATCACTTCCACAGGAAAATCCTATCTAGTTAAGAAAAACTATGTTTCTATACACCCAGTTTTTCTCTGAGCCCTGTGAAGCTGATCTCATCTACCATTCATGTCACTGCCATATAGATATTACTGTCTGGAGCTGGAGATAAGATAGCGTAAAGACAAACTGACAACATGACATCGCAATCAGTCACGCCTGTCATGGAGAAAGTTACGAATTCATCCCTTCAATTTACAGGATCCACTTCAAACTTCTTCACGACGTTTAGGAAATCCTATGGGATGGGAACTGGTTATAAGAAAAGTGCCATGACTGCCACTGCTAATGTGGGAGAGAACCAAATGCCGACCTGCAGTTCCCTTGCTCTACACCCAGGCAACAGTAGCAAGACGGTTCTGAAGATTACGAAATGGGCCTGGAAATATAACAGCGTTTTCTGATTCTCGAAACTATAAAACAGAGAAATAATATCATTACAACTAATGCCCTCCAGTATTAACCCTTTAAAGACGATGCCTATCTGCTTTATATAAGGACTCAGTGCATACCGCGCTGTGAACACTCTCCACTTCGGTTATAAAAACCAGTCTGTTAACGTTTTATGAGGCAAAAGTTGCTGTTTGTTCTGAGATCCGTACAAAACACATAAACGCAATGTGGGCACCATGTAGAATTTTTTAATGTTAAACCTGGTCGTATGTAAAGTTACCGCTAGGCTTTAAAAGGTTAAAGTGCATGGGGTATATCAAGTGCTGTAGAATAAAATGTTTATAAATATGCCATACTAGGATATTACATGCAGAACTGATTAAATGCAACTAAGCATCCATATAGCACAGAGGCAACCATTTAGTAACTTTCGTGCTATACAGCAGGTGACCACCCCATCACTGATTTGGTATATACACAGTCGAACCCCGTTATAACGACATCGGTTAAGGCGACATCTCGCCTATAACGTCACATGTTCTGTGGTACCAATTAATTCCCCACTGTTAACCATAACATTAACTCCTCGGTTACAACAACACTCGTTTATAACGAAACAAAATATTGTCCCTTTTGTGACGTTATAACCGAGTTCGACTGCACTCGATTGGAAGTATGGTTCGCCAATTTCCTGCTATAGTCTTCAATTCACAGAGCGTTCCACGGCATGGGAAAGACAGTCTGGCTGGCATTATGGGCCCGAAGACGAAAGAAACACAGCTTCACAGCTGTGCGTTCAGGGACAGAGAGCAGAATGTAGGACGGAGTGGTAGCATCGTGCGAACGATGATAAATGTATTGTGCGACCTGTCCCAGTTATTAGCCTAGAGCAGCGTTTCCCAGACTGTGATCGCGGAACCTTTGGGTTCTGTGCGATATGAGGAGGGGTTCCATGTAAAAAAATTTAGATAACAGAAAAACTTTCGTTGCTTGCTTTCCGTCATTTACTCGGATACAGCTTGTTCCCTCCTCAACCGACTGCTGTGGCAGCTACTTACGGACCTGGGGCAAAAATGTCTAAAAGTGTGCTGGTAGGAAACAGGGCGGGAGGAATGCTCTTAATAGTTCAACTTGACAGGAAGGCTCTAAACAAGGAAACCATTCATAAGCTTGAGCATTACATGTGGTAATTCTTCAGTAAGAAAATAAGTTGTATTTACTTTGATACGTTATTCTCTACGCCCCCTTGTGGGCCCGTCTGCATTTGTCAAGCCGGGAAGGGTTCCCTGGACATATAAGTTCGGAAAAAGTTGGTCTAGATGTACTGAAGAATACCACGGAAACCTGACTCCAAATACCTGGCACCCAGAACGACAGTGGTAACCGCCATCTTCGACTTCTTGACCCTTGAAGATGGGACCGATACGTTGTCCCGAAACGTCAGTATAGGGTCACCATTCAACGCTGCGTAATGCCCCAGAAGAGCACAGATCTCGCCACAGCCTTCTTCAGGCATTGAAAAAGAAGATTAGGTTATAAACAAAACAAAGAACAGCTAAAACAGAATGCAGCTGTATTTATGTATTTATTTGTGGGTTCTTTAATGGCACTGACAGATCATGCCTGGAGTAAATAAAGAAAACCATGGAACACCAGAGGATAGTCAGTTTTCGGCCGAGATTCGAATCGGAAACCTCCTAATACAAGTCATAGCATTACCACCCAACATATTCGGTAAACCCCAAGGTAAAGAACAGGAGGAAGATGGGGGGAATAAAAAGAAATATGAAGAAAAGTAGAGGAAGAACCAAATGGTAAACGAAAAACAGAACAAAAACGACAGAGGTGGGGCATCAGAAGACATCATCCAAAAAATATTTATCCTATTTATTTATTCACGTCCAATCTCTTGTTGTATGGCCATCTGTCCCAGCACGTAACGACCCATCTGCATGCTGATCGCATATCAACTCTGGCAACCCTCTGTGCTGTTGTAGGTTCAACACGATGCAACCTCGTCTCTACAACACAAACACCATTCCGCGTACACAACTGCAAAAAAAAAAATTCGCAGAACGGTCTGCCCATAGGTCCTTATATACCAGTTTCAAAGAACGTCTGTTTATTATAAAACGCTGGCTATAGTAACTGAAAAATTACAAGAACAGTTCCACCAACTTCATGATACAGCACACGTAACGAACCATTTTGGCTTCTTGACTCATGTGTCTTATAAGCAGGAACGGTAATAAATTAGGAACACATAAGCAAAAAATAAAAGGGAACGAAGAAAGGACAAGGATAGAAACAAAACAAAGGAAATAAAAGATATTATTTGCGAACGTTTTTGAACAATACTAAAATTAGACTCTCAAGTGTTTATGGTTTTAGTTTCTCAAACCGTACTCCTATTTTGCGTGATGTTGAGAGAGAATGAACAGCACCGAACAACAAACACGTAAGTGCCAAATTAACTTTTCTCGTGTTGAAAAATGTGTTGAAAGATTTTCCATCTTATTGTTCAGAAGTGTGACCATAAACAAAACGAGACAGCTGAAAGTTAACTGTAAGTCTGTAATATGTAGTCTAGAAGCCACAAAACAGACATGAAGACTACCAAAGCTCCATCTTCTTCTTATCAAGAAACAGTTATGTAATACGCAAGACATGAGCCAGTATCAGTCACATACACTCGTACTGTGGTCATCATCTACAGTGCACACAGTTGTAGCATAAATGTGGGTATGGATCATCAACATCGCGGTATTCCGCAACTGAAATCGAGCGTCGAGTATTTAATTTGTGTGTGTATTGTCAACCCCATACATTCTTGGCACTGTATCCGCCCATTGTTTCTCGTTCGTGTCACGCCCACGTCATGCTACAGGCCATGGAATGCAATCATAAATTTAGAACAGAAATAAAACTCGAAGACAATTAAATCTCGTGCAAGAGGAAGACGTCTGAGCAAAGTAATCTGCGTTTGGGTGGACAACAGCACAAAGAGTGCAAGAAACAGTAGAACACTTTTGTTGCTAACTACGACGACGACGACGACGACGACGACGACGACGACGGAGGAGGAGGAGGAGGAGGAGGAGGAGGAGGAGGAGATGATGATGATGATGATGATGATGATGATGATGACTGTCTTGATAACTGCACCAACGGTCCACAAATTTTGATTTCATCAGAATAAAATATTGAAATATTGTCGATTAGACCTTAAACTATCCACGACTTAGTACTTCTGCGACGTGTTGTATTTCACCTATTTAACGCTGTGCGTTTCAATCTAACGTAACCTTATCATTATGTACAATATACAGTGCTACGTCTTTCATTATGATCGTATCATCAGCCGGCGTGCGTGTGATGTTATTAGTTTAGCAGTGCGTTAAAACTCCACTCATAAAAAAAAATATGGTGACAGGAAGTGATCTGTACTTAAATCTCAGTAGTTGCAGGTCGTGTTTCTGGTAACTTGTACCTGTGCGTGTTTTGCAGTTCTTCTTATCCTAAAGACTCTCCTTGTGTCATATTTTGATCGTCCCGGTAGAGATGATCAATTTGGCCTTCACCTCAACACCTAAAGCTGACGGCCGCCTCGAACCATCAACAGTCGTCCTCCCTCTGAATACAGAAGCCATCTGATAACATACTAATTCCGTCGGGCAGAGTCCTTCCTGATAAGCTAACAGATCCTCCTCAGCCAGTCAAGAAATTCCCCGCATTTTATGAAACCCGAAGGTTCATTACCGCATTCACAAGAGCCCACCACCTGTCCCTATCCACAGCTAGATAAATCTTGTCCATGCCTCCCATTGCACTGCTTGATGATCCATTTTAATATCATCCTCCCATCTACACGTAGGTCTTCCAAGTGGTCTCTTTCCATCAAGCCTCACCACCAAAACCTGCATGCACCCCTCCTGTCTCCCACACGTGCCACATGCCCTGTGCAATTGAGAAGCCATTCGCAACTTTTTCTCCAGCTCACAAACTTACCGCCTTAATGAACTGCCACTATTCAGTGAATTTTACTAGTTGTCACAGACACTGAATAGATCACAGATCATTGTGGTTTTGGTTCTTTCTATCAACGGAGTATCTGTGTAAAACGTGTTACAGTACAGAACAGCACTACTCAAAAGAAGATTAGCGCCAACTAGCGGTAAACTGTGGAAGTTTCATGTTGTTTGTAAATGTAATTTTCCCAGCGCTTTCAACGCCACTTTTCAATTGAACAAAACTTTCCTTCAACTTTTCCTGGCTCATAATTCGTTTACGACGACCACAACAAAGCCTGTCGTATCGTAACCGTTTCGAAGCGCCACTCTTTGTAGCCGTTAATATCCTGGCTTAGTTGTGTGTCATTTCCTTAATCGTCCTTTACACTGCATATAATTCTGTGAAGAACGTAGCCTGTTTGCTTTATCTCAAGAATACGCAGACGATGAGTTGCCTTGCTCAGACTTGCGGCCTCACTGATAATTAACGGGGCGTTATTCAGGTGAATCGTGTAAGTATAGGTTCTACCGACACGTGATTACCGTTGTTTTTTGCGGCATATACTGCAGCAAAGGAAATAAACTGATACATTTTTTTACATCATCCCTCACGTGGTCTGTCACAAATGTGTATATAGGCGCTATTTGCGGAAGTTCTTCTCAATTTACATATTGTAAACCAAAATGTTTACAAATTTGAAATTTAGTGAAATAAAAATAATTTCTTAATTATTTTTATACGTTTCGTTTCGTAGTCCTCACCTCTTCTACCTAGTCACAGCAGGTGTCGAGGTTGTTTATTTTCACTTTATCACACTCAGACACACACCACAGTCGGTAGGACTCCTCTGGACGACGGATCGGCCCGTCGCAGAGACCTCTACCTGACAACACAAACACTGTACAAGACAAACATCCATTCCCCTGGTGGGATTCGAACCCACGATCCCAGCAAGCGCTCGGCCGCAGAACTACGCCTTAGACCGCGCAGCCACTGGGATTGGCATTATTTTTATTTGCTGTTTTAAATGTATTCCATGCTAAACGCTTTGGCTTAGTGTCATATATCAGTTGGCTGTATCTTCCATTATCAGAAGAATAAAGACTTACTCTTTTACATTTAAAAAAAATGTAAGTTAAAAAATTAATCACGCTACAGCACGATCAAGATGACATGGCACAAGGCAACGCGTGGGTGGGGAAGTGAAGGGGCAACAGGAGAATGGTGTGGGTACCCAGCAGCCTAGCACGGCCGCGCAACATAGCCTCTCCAGCGCAGTGCAAACGTTACCAACTAACCCCCACATCTCGACTGCCAGTAGTCGACTGAACTGTCGCTCTCGCCGAGTCACATGGACTCATCCGTTTCGCCGAAAGACGAAATCCAGTTTCTGCGCGTGTGCTATCTAATCTTAACTGCAGTATACCATCGGGTTAACACTGTTGAAGTCGGTGTTAAAATAAAAGTGTGTACGTTTCCGTCTGAATTTCAGTTCGAATTATTGGCCTCTAATAGTTTATGTATCAAATTCAGCTTCCGGTGGGTTTGATGTGAACATTTATTCTGAATGGCAATGCTACCGAATGCGTATACTTCGAGGTTTCCTTGAAAATTTATAAAGAAGGCGGCGGCGAAGTTTCTTCCTGCTAATCTCAGACCCGAATAGCATCCTGACGTACTTTACGTGCTTTGCATTGTCCATTTTGTCTCATACTAAATCTGAATTTTACACACTGTTAGGCCAAACCACATCTTTTGTCACGGTTGGCTAAAAATGTTGGTTGGCTTAAATGTTCAATTGGCTGATTCCGAAATCGAATTTACGAAGTTGATCGGTGGAGATGTTCTTTTGAGTTTTCATAAATTTAGACTTTTTGTTCTGGCACACTCCCTCCTCCCCTCGGCCCTTATAGATGGACAGACGTTCTCAGCTGTCAACCCTCCTTTATGATTGACAGTCGTTTCTAGAAGCTAACCCAAACTTCTGATAGCCGTTTCTGTCAACTCAACGTCCCGACGGACAGTTACTTCTAGCTGCTACTACAGCCTTTCATGCACAGCCGTTTCTGTCAACTCAACGTCCCGACGGACAGTTACTTCTAGCTGCTAATACAGCCTTTCATGCACAGCCGTTTCAAGCGGTCAAATCAACTTCCGATTGGACGGTTGCTTCTAGTCGTCAATCCAACTTCCTGAAGGACAGTCTTTCTTAGGTATCAATTCTACTTTCTCACGGACAGCCCTTCAAATATGTTAACTCAACTTCCTGGTGGACAGTTGCTTCTAGCTGTTAATCTAACCTCTTGTTGGACACACATTTCATGTAGTCAACTCAACTTCCTGACAGTCATTTCTAGCCGTCAATCCAACGTCTGCCGCTTTCGGTGGCCGCGCGGTCTAAGGCGTGGGTCTGTGGCCACTCGGTTGCTGGGACAGCGGGTTCGAATCCCACCGGGGGCATGGTTGACTCTTGGGAGTGTCGTGTGTTGTCAGGTAGATGTCCCTGCGGCGCGCTGATTACTCGTCCAGAGAAGTCCTACCGACTGTGTGTGTGCCACTGAGTGTGATCAGATGCAACAATAACCCTCTACACCTACAACGAGTAGGCAGAAAGAGGTCAGACTAAGAAAGAGAGAAAGAATCCAGCGTTCCGATAGAGTGCCGTTCGAAGCTGTAAACTCAAATTTCTGCAGTTGTACAAGCACGACGCAAGGTCACTGACATTCGACTGTGTCTGTCTCAAGGAACTACGGTCCAGTTCCCGTATCTTGAAACTTGCGGGTTGTGGAAGTGGGGAAAGACGAAAGGAGAGGGAGGGGCATGGTATGAAGACAGTAGCTGCTTTACGGCAGGAGACATCAGTGAACAGTACCAGTTCCAAATACATCGGCCGCTACAACATTAGACGCCGGCACTGTCACTATAATGCAAGCGATAAGTGTTTTTGAACTGGTGGTATTTGCTGAGTCATATACACTGGCCAGACGAATACCTCCCCCACTCTGCCCGCATTCCTTAAATACCTTCCACGTATCAAGATACGGGAACTGGACTGTAGCTGCTGTTGCTACGATTACGCACCATAATTACAAACATGTGAGCATTTTAGTGTTGCACCGCCATGTTCCTACAAACACACGTGCGCCGCTGCCCCAAGAGACGAATGAAATCGACACACAGCAATCCACCAGTCCCTTTACATGGGGTTGCTAAGTATGGGGGTCGCTCCTGTAACCCACTGCGCCTACACTACATTAATTCAGTATAACACTACCTTCAGGAGGTCTTAACGATCGGGCCAGAGCGGTACAAACAAGAAAAACTAGTATGGATTAAATACCACTAGAACGTTATTGTCAGAATTTTATACTTTCTATGATTAGTTTATTTAAGGTTCACTGTTTGTTGCCGCCAATAACTTAGAATATATAGTGTTGGATAGTGGGATAATAAAGACGGAATCGCAAATGATATGAAATACGAGTAAAACGGCAGTGGTCTAGTGTTAGCTTCTGTCTAGGAATCTGTCTTGACGCAATGAAAATAAATAACAAACGGCTCCAGACATTCGGCCTCATGGCTGGAATTTGAACCTGGGACTTCCATAATAGGAAAAAGGAGTTATAAGAAAATCGATTTCCACTTTCAGTACGGAATTGTTACTGAGTGTACTTACTTAGCTCCTAATAACACTATCCGTAAATGTAACGTTAACTGGAATTCCCATTTGTACTGCAGGTATCTTTAAAATACAATCAAATACTAATCTATAATCCGGACGATAACTGCTTCACTTCAGGCGGCCGGGACAGCGTACTCAATACAGCGATTCGCTACGGACTGGACGTTCCCGGGATCGAGCCCCTGTGGAGGCGAGATGTACCGTGCCGTCCAGACCGGCACGGAGACCCACTCAGCCTCCTGGTTTTGCCGGGGGTAAAGCGACCGGAGTGCGGTGCTGACCATCCACCTCTTTCAAGTGTCGGGTTGTGAATGGATTGGAGCTACATCTCCGCTTCTGCCAGCATAGGCATGCTGCGGTGTAACCTTTACCTTTACAGCTTTATTTCATCTTTCACCTCATGTACAACGTCTGTTTCCTATCCAGTGACATACTGACAGTGGGCCGCGGCCCAAATTTCGAAAATTCTGCCCTAGTATCATAAAAAGAATCTACATTCACATCTTCACAACAAAATTTCCATGTTTCTTGGAGCCAATTCCGTTTCCTAAAACTTTCAGTCTCCATTCCTGTTGACAATAACACATCGTACCATAATGTGAAGTGCTGAATGTAACCCACAAATTGAAAGTGGCGTGCTAACACTTTTAATCTGGGCTTGTGTACTGTTCTGTGTTCAGTATTTCCCTGAGGACGGCGTGTTTAACACGCCGAAACATGTCGGGATGTATACGAATTTTTCAGCAAATTTTATTTGATTTTAATTTAGTGTACCAGCTGTTAAATAAATACAAACTATTGTAACCCACGAAGTTTGTTTCTGAGTTACCACAGCTAAATTACAGACGTGACGAATACAACTTCAGCATATCATTAACGTGCCTCCATAAAGCAGGTAAGAATTTTTATGGCCTTATGAATAGCACAGTAATCCAAATACACGTTGAACAAAATTACCTGCCCGCTGTTGCTAAGCAACCTGACATGTAACACGAAAGAATAATCTCAACACGAACTGTGGCATCTAGCGACTAAAGAAGGGGCTACATGCGAGGTGAAATACAGTTCACAATGACATTGCGGCGTGTATTCAGACATGGCATCCTTTCTGCTTTTTTCATCACCAACATGACATAAATAAGGGGTTAAACATGGGAACAGCTTCGCCTGTTTTAATGTACAGTTTTGGGCCGCAATATTTCAGTGTTACTTGGTATTAGTGAATGAGACATGTTTATTTAACTTAAGACATAAACAGACTTTTTTGGTTTATTTAACAACTCTGTCAGTATGTTAAGACTACATAGTATCGATGGCCAGTTTAAATAAGTCTTTATGTGGTTCATGTTAAGTCCTCAAAGGTTTAACCCTCTCTATGTACACTTGAGTGGCTCTGTCGTATCGAAAGAACCACTTTCCTGCGCCTTCTAATGGTTTTACTGAACACGGGCGTTAAACGTCCAATGTGCCAAGTTCATCTTCCGTAGGAAAGTGTCAACACTTGAAGGTGTTCTCTTGCGGGCTCGGCGTTCATAGCTTTCTAACTACGTCTCGCTATCGTCTACACAGTATTTCAAATTTTGTTTGGGGACTTGTAGTCGTCCTTTAGGTGGCCACGTTTAAAAGAGTCATGTCCGTACGCAAATAGTTTTCGTTCAAAGATTTCGTTTAGTGTTTTATAAAAGTCACTCGTATCTTTCTTCTTCTTAATCCTTCCCTCTTCTACCTACTTGTTCACAGCAGGTGTCGAGGGTTTGTGATTTGGGTTTTTCATTTGATCACACTCAAGCACACACCACATTCGGTACGGCTCCTCTGGACGAGGGATCGGCCCGTCGCAGAGACCTCTACCTGACAACACAAACACCGTACAAGACAAACCATCCATGCCCCCCGATGGGATTCGAACCCACGATCCCAGCAAGCGCTCAGCCGCAAACCTAAGCCTTAGACCGCGCAGCCACTGGGATCGGCCATTCGTATCTTTCCTACTTAAAAAGGGTGCATCCTGTGACACCTCGTCCAAATCCCAGCCTACTTCGCTTGTATGAAACATCTGCGGACAGCAAGCACACACTTCGCTTATGCTTATAAATGGGACAAATGCCATACACAACATTCTCTTAACTCATTCATTACAACTACACGTAATAAGTTTGCTTGTGTACGTAAAATTAACTTTGTAAGTCTACTGAATGTACTCAGAGTTCGTCGTAAAGTTCCTTTGAGTAGTATTTAATGGAATTTCCAGAAATTTCACCAGCGGTCCTTTAGTGTTCCTTCACATCCTAACGCACAAGCTTCATACGTCTACAGGAAAATAACCTTGTAAAGCGCATGCGTACTATGCCCAAGCTTTTGTCTGCAATGACCTTTGAACCAGTAGAACAGTTTTACATACCGCTGAACAGAACGGGAAGATTGTGATACAGGGCAAAGATGAAAGACGCCGAAGGGACAGTGACGACAGCTGGTAGCCTGGGCAAGGCTATAACACTGATCTGCCTCATTACATGGCCAAGTGACAGTCACAAAGCTGGGAATGAATTATCCCCGTGTGCGCCATGAAGACATGTGGAGGAACGAACGTACAGCTCCACTCATACTTAACGTCGGCACTAGAGGAGGTGAGTGGTTAGCTTCACGCCTCGGCCGCTTTATCCCGCGGAAAGAAGTCCCACGTACACACTAAACAGGACACTGGGTGGGCTTCATAGCCGGACGGTACAGTGGAGAAGATATAAAACTTGCGTCCCTGCAGGGAATCGAACCATGACATCTGGGGTCGTCCTGTCAGTTGTCTAGCCACTCTACTGACTGCGCTATGCCATCTGACGCTACTCGAACATCAAATATAGTTACCTTAAAGGAATGTTGTGATGTTATTAAACAGGCCACGATGCCGGCTCCTCCTCATGCTGACCTCTCATCCAATACGGAAAAAAAAAACCTCTCAGGGTCACACCCGTCCACTAAATAACATGCAAACCAACAGGTATACCCACACACACTTACACACCCACGACCGGACACATACCGGTAACTGGGCGCCATTGCTACACAAATGTACTCGTAAGGCAGCTCTTCATATCTCACAAGAAATATCGGCTAGCACGGAAACGTTTTCATGGCTCACCTCATTCTCTTCAAGTTCCAGGATATTATCCACATTCAATATTCTAGTTCCTCCTACCGGTGCACTCGACACTACACACAGGCCGCAACGTCTGCAGTCAGAACAACGCCTTTAAATAGACTACTCTAATATTCAAATATGAACGCCCGTGCCACTGATGCCATAAACGGCAAATGCTACGATGAAAATGCAGATAATCGTACCTGAGGCTGAATTTCAACTCGGTCACTAAAGGGCACGCGAGCGACGGGAGGTGGTTGCCAAAATTCCAGCTGTCTCCTGGCCCGTAACGAGTTCATACATGTACGGGGGAATCCTGTTACATCGTAGCCTGCCTGACAATCTCTGTAAGCCTTCTATGCTTCCCGTGCCGTACAGCTTTACTTAGTTTTTCTCCTTATTTACTTGCCCACATTCCCGTTCCTCCCTCCGTTATTTTTTTTTTCATCAGTTCATCATCCGCTTTTCCCTTCTTTCTGCTTTTCTACGTATATCATACTAAAATAATCCGAGATAACCGAAGTCAATACAGTTACTATGTTACGGAACGGACGTCCTAACCATCACTGTTAGATTCCCTGCACAAGCAAGATATTCTCGTCTGCTGCAGAATGTCCAGAATGGCCCTGAGGCTCGCGCAGTCTCATACTCAATGGATAACGGCAGCTTTTCCCCCGTGAGTAAAGCTTCCGGAGCGTAAAGCTGACAATACAGTCCATCTATTCTGAGGTTAATAATGGGCAGACACATACTTTCAATCGCCCGTATGCCTTCATACCTTGCAGAAGGACTAGAATTTATAAAGTAAAAATTACTCCCTGCCCACGCCATGAAAGCATGTAGGGGTAGCAGAGGTATAGCTCCACTCATTCTTAACGTCGGCGATAGATGGAGGTGAGTGCTTAACATCACACCCCGGCCGGTCTACCCCCTGGAAAGAACACCAGTACGCATGAAACAGGAGGCTGGGTGGGCCCTCGGAAAGAACCCCGGTAGCCATGAAGGTTGAGCGGGCCCTACAGCCGGGCTCGACGTGTTGGAGAAGATTAAAGTCTCTTTTCCCTTCAGGACTCGTACCCCAAATCGTCCAGTCTAGGACTCAAGTTTATACCGTACTGAACAGCCCAGTACAGAAAAACTGTATGTGTCACTCAAAGTCCTGCTCAAAACGTTTCAATTCAGCATTAGCTCTAATGATATAAGAAACAGCATTGTCACCTGCACGCAATTTTGCACATAGTCTAAACTGAATCTCACAAAGCAGCAGCAGCAGCAGCAGCAGCATCATAGATGGACTCTGGAAGAGTATTTCATGTATCAGAGCTTAAACTAAAAATCCTGAGTACAACTGTTATCGCAAACGGCAATTTGTCACTTGTCATTTACCAGGCTACCACAGTCAAGGCTCTGCAGCAAGCACACTTACTCACACCGTAAGCCATCAAACAAAAGGTTTCGCCATCGTCAGCAAATGCAAATAAATATAAATATAAAAAATAATAAAACACGTTGATGCATCTGACACGGAAACGGTTAGGGGGCAGCAAAATTAAATGCTCGTTCCAGATCTTCACTGAGGAACATATGAGAAGGGGCACTGAACCCTCACAATGCATTATACTCAAGTTATTAAACCAACTAAATACACACAATTCCCATATAAATATTACATATATCGCTGCGACATGTTTCGGCGTTCAAAACACCATCTTCAGGGAGCACGTGATGCCAAGTTTAAAACCAATTGTCAGTAAACAGGCCACTTTTATGGTTACAAATTCGGTAGGCTGCGTTGGTGATGTCATTATCATATACAATTGTATTAATTTAATACATACAGCTAAAACACTAAAATATAATTAAAATATTTCTTACAGGTGAATAACAGATTACATGTAATATGACAGCTGGTTTTAAACTTGGCATCCTGTACTCCCTGAAGATGGTGTTGTGAATGCCGAAACATGTCGGAGGCATATATGTAATGTTTACATGTGAACAGTTATGCGCATTTAGTTGGTTTAATAAATTCACTATAATTCATCAGAACAATGCACGGAATGAATAACCTTAAAATCTCACAATGCAGTAAATCCGCTTCAAAAGCGGACGGTCAGATCCCCATATCAATGTAGTCAATTTGCAGACTTTTAAATGCATAATTGCGTTTGATGGACGAGTGACAGCTTTTACTGTCACTGTAATAGAGTCACCTCAAAATGAGTGCTGCTAGTCAAGCCTCTATTCATCAATTTAATGGCTTAAAGAGAAAGTTATGCAACTGTAACATTAATATCTCTTTTAACCAAAAATCTCTCCAAAATAAACTAATTCCATACTATTTTAACATCCAAGTCTTAAAATCATTACGCCAAACCCTCAATGCAGACTACTGTGGGTTAGGGCAGTAGATGAAAGAGAGAAAAACATGCTGGTAATTTTGGACGAGTAAAACGAGGAAGGAAAAGGTGAAGATATTAAACAAGAACGTGCAGCAATGAGAGGAAATAAAGCAATAAAAACAGTTTCTGTGTAATTTCCACACCTGCATTGCTCAGAACACTGCAACTTCACAAGCAGATGCCTCGGGCAATATGGCAGCGATACGAATAATGATTTTGTTTGTGGGTAAGCCGATATAGCGCAGTCAATGCAGCGACTAGGCTACGGGGTTCGATTCCCAGTAGGGAAAAGAGATTTTTCTTTCCTCCAAAGCATCCAGACCGGTTCTAGGGCCCACCCAGCCTATTGAATTAGGACCGGGGTTCTTTCCCTGGGATTAGACGCAGAGTTGACCCCTGACATCCATCTAGTGCCAAGGATAGGAATGACTGGAGTCATACCTCCACTCTCCCTATACGGTTTAATGGCGTGGACAGGGGTAATTTTACCTTTTATTTCGACGGCTGTCAGTAGCTCAGGCTATATGCCTAACGATACGTTGAAGGTGAATACTGAATAGGAAATAGTGCGGAAGGATGTCACCGTGGCCAAACTTTGAAGCCTATGACTCTATTTGCCTGAACAGACCAAGGAAACACGCCTATAAAAACAAGCCTCCGTAAGGACGGCCAGCCCCCGGGCCTGGAATCGACCTGAGATATCTCCTGAATACCAGTCAGAGACGTCAACACCTGACAAAGTTCCTTTCCTTCTTATTTTTCTACTTCTTGTTCCTCCTCCTCCTCTTCTTCTTTTCTTCTTCTTCTTCTTCTGCCCTCCCTCCCTCCCCTCTTCATCCTTGTGCCGAACAGAGCGACACCTTTTGTGTTCGTCTTCAAGCCATTCGCTGTGTTTATAAACTATGAAGGTCCTGATTACATAATATCCACCATTTTAAGCATTCAGTCACGGACAATTGGGAAGTAATGGTTCTCCAACTTGATTATGCGCATAAACTTTAAAAAATGTCGCTATGAAGAAAGTTTTTCTGTTGCTTGGAAGTTTAAACATCCCTTGTTATGAATTCTAAATAAGCTACAGCTTGAAGATAATTGCTTGTTACTGTTCAATTCTTTTTTTTAAGTTTGAACGCCAAGACGCACAAAAACTGTCTACAGCCTTACCGCCAGGTGTGTTCGTACCACCGCACGACGGGTGCCGTGTCGCGCCCTGGCACTGCGCCTCAGGGAAGCCGCCTCCTACATCCACGCAGCTAAATTGTGATCCACGAACACAACGTACCGCCTTAACCCTTCGAAGACTGAAAAGACAATGAAGGTGCCTTTGTTTTGTTACTCTCGCCAGTTTCGGACAGAGTATTACATTTGTTGGCAGGTCTCCAGGCTTCGCCCGATTACGCTGTTAGTAAGGGTAGCTACGGCGATGACAATGAAAATGAAGTGCTGGAGACTGAAATAAATCTAAACTGTATGTAAGAACATGGTCCTACCTCACAAAGAATAAACTATGTGTATTACAAAGCTAATCCGTTAACGGTGTATAGAGAAAAGCAGCTGTTTATAGCGAGAAGAATTCGGGGTACCGAAATACACCACGTAGACAAAATTCGGAATTTAAAATATTACAGCACGTGGTACATATAGTTACCATTGGACTTTAAAAGGTTAATCTCAGTTACAACGATTCAATCAAATACAATTGGACCCGGTTATAACGACATCAGTTTAAGCGACACCCGTATATAGTGTTAGATATTCTGTGGCAGTAATTAATTCCTCGCTATTAACTATAACATTATATTACTCCATTATAAAGACACTCGTTTATAATGACACAAACTATTCAGTCCCTTTCATGAGGTTATAACCGAGTTCGAATGTATATAAACATAAATAAGTAACATCTGGTACACAGGGACTTCACTGATTCGCAATTTATGCCACTTTTAAAATTCTGACACTTGCCGCTATCTGCTCTGATAGTAGCAATACAGAAATACGCTTCTTATGTGTTTACGGCTACATGAGATGTGAGATAATCCGTGTCGGCAAGCCCACACCCTTGCCGATCACAGCGGCCGCGCGGTCTACGGCATGGGTCTGCGGCGGGTCGCTTGCTGGGATTGCGGGTTCGAATCCCGCCGGGGGCATGGATGTCTGTCTGTTGTGAGTGTTGTGTGTTGTCAAGTAGGGGTCTCTGTGTCGGGCTGATCACTAGTCCAGAGGAGTCCTACCGAGTGTGGTGTGTCTCAGTGTCATCGTGAAGCCTCGATAATTAGGAAGCCCTGGCCCACTAGGGGCTGTTGCGCCCTGAAAAAAAAACCCACACCCTTGGCTCCACCCGGAGCACCGGATGTGTCTTTATTCCAACGAGCCTATTAGGGAAGTAATGTCTGCACGATTCGATCCACGGCCCTCCCGAACACTAGACATACCACATACCTAGAGGTGTCATTTCCAAACTCTGAGCAGCCGGAATCCATCACAACTGAAACGTAGCGTCAAACTTTAACCTCTGTAATTACTGCGGCTCAACAGTCATTAATCGGGTCACTGCGTCAATGAGCACCGCTGCGGGAGGAAGGGAGATAGTGTTCTCACGTCCTGTACTCTGAAGTGGAGGATTATATATCCCGGACGACGCTACAATGTACAGTCATACCTTCTTGACGTGGCAGCTACCAACAATGCGCAGTGGCTAGAATCGAGCCGACGAAAAAGGACTGTGTGTACAAGGAAATTCACTCAGCACGGATCGTGACTACAATACCGACGAAACTATAGACACCGTCCACTGCCCTTTATTGCAGCAATCTTCTGGCTGTATTCGTAACTATTTGCAATTCTGCAACATAATGACAGACACTGCAGTACCTACACGAAGCACAGTTTCGGCTGCTCGAGCAAAGAAACGAGTTCGACACTCAGCTGAATCGTATCGGTGAATCTGGCTTATCCAAAGGTCTGTTTTCTTCTCTGCCTGTCTCTTGTTTTCTTTTTGCCTTTCTGTCATCGTCTTTTCCTTCCCCGTTAAACTCCTGTTCTTCTCTGCGATCAGTGGTTTCGACGTGTCTGAATTTCGACAGCAATGACGTCCTTCTCACTGAATAAACCAGTGTGATGTCTCGATTTACCGACGCTACCCACACGGCGAGACCAAATCTTCAATTTAAACTTAAGCCTACAACCGCAAATTACGTCATTAAGCCAAACAAAACATATTTTGAGGTTGTAACATGGTACGTCGGCCCTTTTACATCTCCTGGAGCAACGCACTTCAGACTTTCTCATCCGAAACAGATGACTTCGCAGTCACTCGTCACTCCTCATTTTCATGCAAACTCCAAGCATCCTTCATTCCTGTCACACAGGTGCAACAAAAGAACGGGATGTGAGAAAGTTTCACTGCCGTAAGCACTGGGCTGTATAAAGTTGGTCCGGGGCTAACAATGACCGACCAACCAACCGACCGACCGACCAAGGAAGCAAGCAAGCAACCAAGCGACCAACCAACCAAGCAAGCAAGCAAGCAACCAACCAAGCAAGCAACCAACCAACCAACCAAGCAAGCAAGCAAGCAACCAACCAACCAACCAACCAACCAACCAACCAACCAACCAACCAACCAACCAACCAACCAACCAACCAAGCAAGCAAGCAAGCAACCAAGCAACCAACCAACCAACCAACCAACCAACCAACCAAGCAACCAACCAACCAACCAACCAACCAAGCAACCAAGCAACCAACCAAGCAACCAACCAACCAACCAACCGACCGACCGACCAACCAAGCAAGCAAGCAACCAACCAACCAACCAACCAACCAACCAACCAACCAACCAACCAACCAACCAACCAACCAACCAACCAACCAACCAACCGACCAACCAACCAAGCAACCAAGCAACCAAGCAAGCAACCAAGCAAGCAACCAAGCAAGCAACCAAGCAACCAACCAACCAACCAACCAAGCAAGCAACCAACCAAGCAACCAAGCAACAAAGCAACCAACCAACCAACCAAAGAATTAAAACTCCGTAGGCATTGTTCACGTGAAAAACTATACCACATTTATTCATGCGGCCAAGAAAGTGCCAGCTTTCATAGAACCATGGACATATACTACCACACTAAAATAAGATCACCACTGGACTGTACTCTCATCTATGCTCTAAAACACACGATCCTTTTTAATATCATCCTTCCATCTTCTCCCGATTCTTGCAAATGGTCTCGTCCCTTAACGATTTTTCGTTACACCGACACTTTCTTTTTGTCTTTCATTCTTCTCTTCGTCTGTTCTTACAAGCGACATTCATTTCCTCCACTCTGTCCCTAAAGCAAATAACAAACGCGGTGTGAAAAACTGATCGTGATCTAATTTGAACTCAAAATACCCAGAAGAATGCGGCTGTGACGGGAATGAGAGTTGATCCCGCATCTCACCAATACCGGACGGGTCAGTTGACTCTGAATCGCTTCGCTATTTTTTGTTCTCTCTCCAACAATTTCAAATGGAAATTCTACACTATTCCTTTCACGCTCCCAGATCTGTGAGCCCTGGTTAGTGAAGTCCTTGAAAACTTACTAATATTTGCACAGTTCCCAGTTCATTGGTTTTAAATGAAAACGAATTACTTTAAACTTTTAAAGCCTAGCGTTAACTTTACATACGACCAGGTTTAACATTAAAAAATTCTACGTGGTGTCCACATTGCGTTTATGTGTTTTGTACGGATCTCAGAACAAACAGCAAGTTTTGCCTTATAAAACATTAAGAGACTGGTTTTTATAACCGAAGTGGAG
Organism: Coptotermes formosanus; assembly: GCA_013340265.1. Classification (NCBI taxonomy): domain Eukaryota; kingdom Metazoa; phylum Arthropoda; class Insecta; order Blattodea; family Rhinotermitidae; genus Coptotermes; species Coptotermes formosanus. The sequence continues at coordinate 34,681 of BLKM01000895.1, forward strand.
AGTGTTTACAGCGCGGTACGGACTGAGTCCGTATATAAAACAGATAGGCTTCGTCTTTAAAGGGTTCATATTGTGAAAGATGAATCGCCTAGCTGAAAACAGGTTAATATTACGTACAAAACCTCCAGAATTTATTGCGTCGTGTTTATAGAAAAAATTAATTTAAAAGTTTTATTTTATGACACTGTCTTTGTAACTACGTGCAATACACCAGCGCCTGGAAACGCCAGATCCCAAAAACACATCCAGATGGGCCCGTCATATGACAGACGTGAGATATTTCACATATTGCCGCGCTTATGTTAACGCGGGTGTGACTTCAGTCACACGCAAAGTGTTAGTGCCACCTACCAGGCATTAAGAGCAAACCGCGCGCCATTTCCATCTGTCGGATTGCTGCCATCTGGCGTTCCTTGCGTAACTAACTCAGATTTGGATTTGTTTTCCAAGGCAAACCAAACTCTGTCGTAACCGTGGAAGCCCGGGTGTGACCCAATCACTCACTCAGCAACAGCAAACGCATTGCATAACATAATTCTTTTTGCATATTTATGTTTTTATCTTAAGACGGCGCGGTTCCTGCACCTCAGGCGAGAAATATAGTTTTGGTTTGATCGATAAGCGCCAGTCCAACGCTCCGCCAGCGTTGCGTCGTACGCCGCATGTCGGGGAGGTTTGACAGTAGATGACAGGAGCTAGACAAACGATCGCAGTGATAATAACCTTTCGAAAGTCTAACAAAAATTCCGCAGAGCGTCAGGCCGGCCTTTATCGGTCAAACAGAAAAGAACACCCTATATATCGCGTAGTGTTGATATCAAGACAAATGGTAAAATAAGAATGGGAAAGATCTGGAAGGAAACGATCGTCGTGTGATAGAGGCAATACTCCGGAATTTGCATGTTGGGCCTGGTTAAAGGCAAGTTTGAGCACAACGCCATGTGATGAGCAGGGGAAGATTTCCAGATTTCGGTTTCAAACTGTGGCAGGTGTTCGGATTCACGCGACGTTCGCTTCGTTAGAACGGTAAGCGCTCCTATCTTCACAGGTCAGTTGGTTCCTTTTTTTTTTATAGTGGTGAAGGGCCCCGCAGCAGACGGTACGGACACAACCCTGTGATGAAGGTGACGATGATGATGATGATTATTATTATTATTATTTTATCCTTTTCCTAGTAATGGACACCGGTTAAATGAAATTGACAGGGGAAAACCGAAGTACTCGGGGAAAAACCGGTCCCACAAACCCCACATGGACTGCCCCGGGATCGAACCCAGGCCTCCGCGGTGGGAGGCCGGCGACTAACCGCCTGAGCCATGGCCCAGTTGCTTCCTTCGATCACAGGTACGGTACAAACGCAACGTCGACTTCTGGGTGCACGCAATCAAATCCCTGTCGATCAATCGATTTTACTAACTGATCTCTCCGATCCTGGCGCCATGATATTCTGTTGATCGAAATTTGATCCTCACCGGTCATTCCCATAAGCTAATAGAAATAACAACTGGTACATGAATTACTTCAACGTGTAACTTCCTAGACATCGGTTTACACGAAATCTCGCTTACATATTCCTTGGTACCAATTACTAACTCGCTGTTAACAATAACATCACACTCCTCGTTTATAACGACGCAACATATTCCGTCCCTTTAATAACGTTATAACCGAGTTCGCCTGTACTTCAACGTGTAACTTCCTACTATATACAGTAAATAACATAAACACAACGTATGGCGTCTAACCTCGGAGACGTTCGTCGGCCAACATGTTATTTGGGCCGTAACGTCACATGAGTCGTTCATATGAAGGACTCGGCATTAGTTCCATTTCCTAAAAATGCATATCACGTAACACTGATTCAATTCAACTTGAACAGTGTGGCTACACGTTTTGAATTCAGAACAAGTTCTGTGTCAAAACTGCACGTTAACCAGATGACCACAACACGGTACACTACGATCTGAGGATGCAACACGGAAATTCTGCAATACAGACGTTAATCAACTGTGACGTAGCTTAACATGCCTAACACCGTTAAACCAGTTGCTTCTATGCATCACCTCACAGATGGCGTCTCCGCTTGCAGTGTTTCTGCCTTCCTGTACATTCTTAGAAACATAAGCTCATAACACCAGCAGTTAACACTCAGGGCTGTGGAGTCAGTACACAAAAGCTCCGACTCCGACTCCGACTCCTCGATTCTTAAAACTTCCGACTCCGACTCCTTGATTTTTAAAACTCCGAATCCGACTCCTTGATTTTTAAAACTCCGAATCCGACTCCTTGATTTTTAAAACTCCGAATCCGACTCCTTGATTTTTAAAACTCCGAGTCCGACTCCTTCATAAAAGCTCAATATGCATTAATAACGGTAAAACTATACGACATTTCATCGCCACCACGTGAATCATCAGGCTACTTTTTAGACTTATAACCTATATTTAAGTATAAGTCTATAGGTTACTGTAGCTATCAGGGCTCTGGAGTTGGAGTATCTGGTTAAGATTTTTGACTGAAGTCGGAGTCGGTACGTTTTTTCCCGACTCCGACTCCACAGCCCTGGTTACACCGACATTCCTCAGTGACGACAAGAACTATCAGACCCCAGTCTCCGCCAATAAGCCACGAAGACGCAGGTGGGAAAGCTCCACGCTTTTTTAACGTCAGTATTGTGGTGGAGAAGGGGAAGTCACATTAACGACCCGGCCGCTTTGTCTCCGCGGATAAAGCCCTTTTCTATCCACTGGACAGACAACGGATAGTCTCTACAACCAGTATGGTCGCTGTACACAAGTGAACAAGGAATATGGTCGCTGTAGGCAAGGGAACAACCAGTATGGTCGCTGTGGACAAGGGAACAACCAGTATGGTCCCTCTAGACAAGTGAACAACCAGTATGGTCGCTGTGGACAAGGGAACAACCAGTATGGTCCCT
>BLKM01000895.1:42557-99706 GCA_013340265.1 Coptotermes formosanus
CACAACCACGAATGCATTACAGCACAACTACGAATGCATTACAGCACAACTACGAATGCATTACAGCACAACTACGAATGCATTACAGCACAACTAGGCGGCCTACGAACTTCCGTAGAAAGTATGAGACGGGTTCATGTTACTTTTCGGCTATTTTGATCTGCAAAAGTTGTGAGTTTCCTCAATCAATCCACGCAAATGCTAGGACAGTGAATCATTTCATTTTATTATTATCATCCAATTTTTGACGCCGTATTCGGGGTTACTGACAGCGTCGTTAAATAAACTTCAAGAAGCAACTCGTGGACCAGTCGATAACTGAACACAATAAGTGCCAATGGCAAACTTCCGACACTCTTCCCTCTTTAACTGCGGGGTTCACCTGCTGGTAAGGCTGCAGGGAGAGCGCCGTAGACACAACGTCATCCTTGTCTTACGTTCGTCCTTCTGGAACTTACATATCGATACTAGCGACATCCACGAGCGTCGATAATGGATCGGGAGACCCCACCCTATAATGAGTAGCCCAGTTACTCTCAGATCCCATAACAGGGGCCCATAATATTGCCTACCGTCAGCAGAACAGCCCCCAGTGCGAAGAGATCACACAACAAATTTTAGTATTCTCTAAGTTTGGAGCCCCCGGAACCAAGGGACACCGGCGGCAATGGGTCTGGGAGGCCTTATCTAAGCCGCATGTGACAAATATTTACTATCGCCCTCAATTAATTCGGTAAAGCTTGGAAAGCGACGTAACGTTCTGGAAGTGACAAATTCAGACCGGGTACAGAGGGCAGCTATGTTCTTTGTGCCTGGTTCCCCTTCGTTTCTACAAACGCTCAGACAACGCCTTATAACTCTCCACGCCCGCTCCCTTCAACGTCCTTTCGTTTACATATCAACCTGTCATTCAACACTGAAGAATCTAGTTGAAAACATGTCATTAAGTCAACAATCAGCAGATGATAATGGGTCATTCAAATAGCTGGAAAACGCTATGCTGTCAAGAATGTAATATTAGTTTGTTCTTGGATGTGAGTACAGTTTCATACGTCCTGCTCATCAGGAACGCTGCCGTTACGCAACACGCATGCTGCGGATATAATGTACTGTTGTTCATACATTTCCTGCGTAATCATGATTACTCTATCAGTCTGTTCATTGGGGTGACCAACGAAATATTCACGTCGCAAATTACAACACAGTTCTCGTCTGGTTCAACTACTATGTACAGTCCTTATCGGTTAGCTCAGTGTTCTTCCTACCTTTTTTCATGTGGAAGAGCCCCTAAAATAATTTTTCATATCCCAACTAACCCCAACCTAAAAACACGGGCAAAATCCAACCGAATACACGCTTTAATGCGAACTGCTCAAAACAAAGCAGAGACGTAGCTGTCAGTGCACGGACATTACTCAAAAACTGCCAATTGCCGGACTAAAATTCCTGCGATATTTCGAGGGATATTTGAAATTTTTCGCGGAATTTCAACACCTTTATTTATTTATACCACGATTTTGCTCGGAAGCACAGTTGGTAAACACAGTATTGGCCTGAAAGGAGTCTGGATGGAATGAGAACGCTCAGCGCAGCACTACGGTAGCGAAACCTATAAATCAAGATTTTTTGTGCAAATTAATGTATGCTCTGTGCTTAATCTCCTCGCAAGTTCCTACGGCTTTACCTCTCAAACACTCTCATAGTTCACATTTCCTGATTAAAATTTCGTATATATTTCTCATCTGTAGTGGACCCTACCATCTAATCTTTCTCTTATGGCTATATGACGAAACTCACCATTGGCCGAAGGGTATTTATCGCTGGCTGCACTTCGACTAACTTTCGTCTAACCTAATAGTACAGCAATTTCAAGTGACAAAGGAACATTCCTCCAACGCACCGCAGCGCAGGAACATCCGACGGCGAAACAGCTCAGAATTAGCAGTCGACCCGCAACTCCGTTATGGTAATATTTTGCTAACTGGACCGTGAGTAGCAACAAAGGAGACGGTTACAAGGGCGTGCGAACGATGAATCTTCCGGGTTTTTTTGCGGTGCTGTGTGCGTGCACATCTGTCCTTGCGGCGGGCATGCCGAATATCCGACCTATCTTCATTTCAGATAGTTTCTTACGTGCAGAATGGGTTTGGAACCCAGATAGCCACACATAACATGGCTAACGCTTTTTCCGGAGACAAATCAGTTGAAGCATGAAGCGATACTATCACATAATCATGATACGGGCATCAGACACGGTGGTATTTATTTTACCTTTAATGTGAACAGATTTTCTGCTGGTGCGTATGACGTCACGAACATCTTAATGACCAAAACATGTCTACAGTTCCACTTGTGGGAGTAACTAACTTCAGGAAACAGTCCTGACTTACAAACTAACAGTTCCTCGGCTAGTAAGTAAATTCCCTGCATTTTATGGAACCCGAACATTAATTACCATGAGCATACATATCCTGCCACTAGTCCGTATCGTCTACCACATGAAATCGGTTATGAACATTACCGTCCAAGTGGTCCCTTTCCTTCAGGTTTCCCCACCAAAACTCTGTACGCATTTATCTTCTTTATACGGCATGTCAAATACCCCGCCCATTTCTGCCTCCTTGATTTCATGAACCTGATAATACTTCTGGAAGAATGTTAATTTTATGAATGTAAGAACGCCACCGACTCTTCAATATTCAATCGTTTGTAAATATCAAAACTTAGTTTTCCCGTCACACAATTAAACAAATTATGAATTCCATGCGGAACGTACGCGAAGCCGTCCGCATTTCCACATGTCTTGGCAGAACACGAGTATGAAGCTACCCGCTAAGCCTACAGTATTATCCACGGTTGTGGACTCGGTAAACAAAATCTCCGACTCCGACTCCTCAGTTTTTAAAACTTCGACTCCAACTCCGACTCCTTCATAACAGCTCAATATTTATTAATAACGGTAAACCTATAAGACATTTCACCACCAAAACGAAAATCACCAGGCTTAGAATTATAACCTATATTTAAGTATAAGTCTAATGGTACATTTTTACCGACTTCGACTCCACTCACAATTGCTTCCGACTCCGACTCCACAGCCCTGGTATCTACGGGTCATATTAAGATGCTGGGTCACCATCGCCCATTCATATGGAGTACACAGTCGTTAAGTGCATGATGTTGTAACCAGAGGCGGAATTACTAAGTATAATTGGTAGCATACAAAGGATGGCGTACTTGTTGACAAAGAAATGAGTACCCATTTGCAAAAATAAATATTACAACAGAATCTCAAACTTAATTACAATGTAATGTTCTTGTTACTCTAAATACGTCGTACTTAGTCAAACTATTAATTATTATTTGTTTGTCCATTAATTTAACCAAAGAAAGTGACCTGTAATGAAAAAAGTGGTAATGGAACACGTTTTCCTAAGAGTACTCGTTCTTCCCTGTCACTGTCTCACGACGAGTAAATCGTAATTTTTCATTCTACAAAATATTTCCTTAAAAAGAGGCGGAACTTCTCTACAAGAAACCTTCCCTACTTTAAACGACTGCAGGCCCCTAAAATACGCAGCAGTAACGTCGCTTCCACCTCACAAGTTCGCGTCTCCGCCATGTTGTCATTACGGACTGTATGCAGGTATAAAGTACAAGGCTAGATAGTCCTCCAGTGATGCAAGCTTCACACCAAGTTCCGTGACAATCGGTTAACTAGTTCAAAAGCTAAAATAGGGGGCACACAGACGCGACCCTGCGCCCAAAGACACACTTATGGTAATCTCAAACGCCTGCCTGTTTTTCGTTTTACGATAAAGAGAGATTAAATTGCAGTACCTGCCTCACAGGCAACACATTGCTTCTCCATTACAAACACTTCGCGGTTAATGGCGTTTCGGAAAATAATGATTGTTTATTCTGAGAACCATGCGAACAACATGAATACGCATGCTGCCGAAGTGCAGTTGGCGCCGCACCGTTAAATAACCAAATAAAGAACTTTATTCTTAATCATGCTACCGTATGTAATTTGACGTCAGGTAACTTCCCACCTAACACAGCGTCGTCAAACAGCCAAATAAACTACCCCATAATTATCCTATCATATTTCGTGCGACGCTCCCGACCTACGTCAGACAATATACCAAAGTACGTAAAATAGCGACATGAACAGTTTTCACTTCGAAGCACAACTGACTCAAAAACTAATAACGAATCAGTGGGGACTGTAGTGAGATACATTACACTTATCACAGGAAGGCCGGGAGACAAACTGTATGGCCCTGAAATGTGCCAGGCAGTACCCGCTTGTCCTTAAGGTAAAGGCAGGCTGAAGGTAAGACAAAGCGTTGTGTTGTGAAGAAGGTAATGTGGTGGGGGTAGTGGATTGTCCGAGTGTTATTAAGCAAAGGGAAGAAGCTGAGTATCTGGGGTGAATTTGCATTTCGTTAACTCCTGCTGTAATTGGAAAGCCGCAATGAAACGGAGTTTAAATTTCCTGGAAGGGCTGCGTTTGGGTGAGAATGTTCAGTTGACGCAGGCACTTCGTGCAAAAAATATTTAAAAATCCTACCTCACAGCAAACATTCAGAAATCTGGGCAATCAGTTCATGTTTTCTAGAGAAACAGTAGCAGTTTACTGTGAGAATCAAACGACATACTTTACTCCGTGCGTGAAATACACAGTCTAATTGTTACTTCTAAAAGAGCTGACGCATATGGTAACCACTAGTTTTAAAGAGTTAATACAGTGTCATAAAATAATGAAACGGCTTTATAACCATCCTACAGAATCCCATTCGATGCTACTTAACTGCTGCTGTCAGTACAACGTTGTAAAACACGCAAACAAACAAACAAACAAACAAACAAACAAACTTCCTTACAGCTACCTGCCATCTTTCAACGGATAGTACGCAGACGTCAGCCCCTAATACAGAATATCAAATACCCCAAGTATCCCAATTAACAAACAAACTCAAGTGAATTACGTAACACTAGATACATTGTCTCTATAATCAAAATCTCTTCCTTTTCATTGCACTACATTTTACAAGAAGTGAGAGGCAGGCTTACACACTTATCTGCCATAGCAATGACATTGCCTTTTCTCTGCAAATACACACACATACAGCCTTGATCCTCCGCTGTAAATACATTTAATCCGCCGTGACAAGACACATTAATTACTGTGCGATCACGCTACCTCGGCGATCGCAAACACTCAGACTATGAAGTCAAGCAGTGCCGTGTGAACAGCACCATGCAGACTGCAGCTGGAACGGCCGCCGCAGCATCCAACCCCACTCGAGTCAAAATGATTTTACTCTCAGCAACCGTAAATATATTGCACACTGAGATCTTCGGTCTTCTGGGACGTTACGCCACGTAACAGCCCAGAAGAGCGGCAGAAGCCTGAAAACACGCATAGTGCACACTGCTGCTATTCCAGTTATTATTATTATTAGTAGTAGTAGTAGTGGTAGTGGTGGTGGTGGTGGTAGTAGTAGCAGTAGTAGGCGTAGTTAGTAGAGTGGCGGCGGCGGCGGCGGTGGTGGTGGTGGTGGTGGTGATAGTAGTAGTAGTAGTAGTAGTAGTAGTTAGTAGAGTGGTGGTGGTGGTAGTAGTAGTGGCAGTATTGTGCTTGGGGAAGAATTTGTTTAAATACAGGCTATGTCTATGTTTATGATGATTATTATTAGCAGTAGTAGTAGTAGCATGCTTCGGGAAGAATTTGTTTAAATACTGGCTATGCCTATGCTTATTTAGTTGAACATAACGTCCGAAGTTATGGTCGTCTCTACACACACACATGCACAGGGAAACCGGCGTAGCTCCATGCACTCTTAAGCTCAGTGCTAGATGCAGGTAACTGGTTAGGTTCATGTCCCGGCCGCGTCACTTCGCAAAGGAAAAGCCCGCAGTAGCTATCGGATAGGATGCCGGGTGTGTCAAAGACCCGATCTGGGATCGATCCTCTACTACCCAGTAACACAGCCCGTAGCCTAGCCGCCAGAGCAGTGATTCACTTTTCTTAAAGCGATAAACACCCCTGCTGTAACATCTACATTTACTGTACGTCCGCTCCTCGTGATCTGGCCGCCTATGTCATTTCCACGTTCCTGAAAACAGAAGTTCTTTTTCCGAAAAGTCCCGCTTGTAATAACTCTACACATTCAGAGAAATCTAACGACAGTCTAGACCAGTGGTTCCCAAAGTGTGGTCCGCGGATCCCAAGGGATCCGCAACCAGTTCCCACGGGATCCGCTTTTTAGTTAGGCGAACAACGTTTTGTTAAAAACAATCGCGGAGCGTTTTTAATTGGCGATGTGTTTATTTCGTATGACAGTTACAATATCTAATTAAGAAACTCCCTGTACCCACGAAGCGAGGGACAGTCAGTTTAATTAAGGTCAAATCATGCAATGCACTGTTACGCATGCTACTGGTGTGTATTCGTAGCTATCTAAAATCAGTTCTGAGATACAAATTTTTAATTTTGGATACCTATCATCCGGATGCTCTATAGTTACGTGAGTAAGGATGTGAGGATCCGTCGTTATTCTTCGCGACCAAAAGGGGCACGCCAGCAAAAAAGTTTTGGAAACACTGGTCTAGATGTCACTTTAGATAACTTCTCCAGTAACGTCTGCGCGCACATTAGAGGTGTCTGAATGTGCGTATGAAGTCAGACAGCCTATTAGATCCACGTCACTTTATCATTTTCATACACCTTGCCTAGTGAATTCCGTAATAATGTGAGATTTACAGTCCCACATTACGGCTGTAAACTGTTAATTTTATGCAAAACAGTCTCAATCATGACAGCCTATACCGCAAGATAAGGTTATCAACTTCTCACTTATTCTAATATTTTATCAGCCACGTATTAAAATAATTTTCGCCCTTACAGATCCTCTTCCATTGAGTGCAATTACATATAAGCCCGAATATACGGCGAGGTTTTCTTTCGAAATTATCCACACAGAAAGGCGGGGTGTCGCCCTATAAGCGAGGCCTTATGGTATTTCCCAGTAACACGTAAAAGACACGTCACTTCCTATAGTGACGTAATGAGGCTGTATTAAATTATGTTCATTTGGTACATTAGATCAGTTATATGTATTATTTTAAATTTATAACGGCCTCTCTAAACTTTTATTCATATTTTTATTAGGTTTTCTAAATTTTTTGAGCTTTGAGATTTACGCTCTTCTGGGATAGTACGCGGTGTCGTGTGGTAATTGTTTACCGACGTACCGAAACGTTGGTAAACAAATACCACACGACGCCGCGTACTATCCCAGCAGAGAGCAGATCTCATGAACATGGTATAGGAAGGCTGAAATCGCGGTTTGTGAGCTTTCTTCGCTGAATATCCCAATAACAAAGAGGGAATCGCCTTACATACGGAGCCGAATTATATTCGGGCTTTCAGTTCAGTTACTTTCTATTTTGCAGTCTGCTGTTGTGCAGCACACGATGTATGTAAACAGTTGTGCGAATGTGATTCTGGTGTTAAGTCATTATGCTGAAATGCGCTTGGGTTCCCTCTAGCACGTTACACCAAACTGGATACACAGCCGTAACACCCAGTGCTTGTCGCATCCACTACTAGTACAAACAGCACACAAATTCCTTTCCATTGCCACATAAAACAATTCGCGTCCTTCGTTTTAAACACACAGTAAGATTATTAAGACTCAAGTGTCTTACGATATGACGCCGTATCTACTGGTAGTTGCCAACGTTTAGAATAATTCTACCTCCACCTTCAGGTTTCAAGTAGTCCAAGAACAGTGGACTACTTGTTATACTACAGTTGAACTCCGTTATAACGTCACGAAACGGACTGAATATTTCGTCGTTATAAACGGGTGTTGTCATAACCGATGAGTACATGTTACGGTTAACAATTAATTGGTACCACAGAACATGTAACGTTATATACGATGTGTCACCTAAACCTATGTCGTTATAAACGGGTTCGACTGTACTTAAACCCTGAAGATGTGAGTAGGAAACTCCCTAGAAGCGTCGGTATCTATTTATCGATCGATAAGGCGTCATATCCAAAGAAATTATATCTTCACATTTACCCTATCGAGATTTATCCGAAAACGAGACCCTGAAGATGTGAGTAGGAAACTCCCTAGAAGCGCCGGTATCTATTTACCGATCGATAAGGCGTCATATCCAAAGAAATTATATCTTCACATTTACCCTATCGAGATTTATCCGAAAATGAGACCCTGAAGATGTGAGTAGGAAACTCCCTAGAAGCGTCGGCATCTATTTACCGATCGATAAGGCGTCATATCCAAAGAAGTTATATCTTCACATTTACCCTATCGAGATTTATCCGAAAATGAATAAAAGTATTTCCTTTTTCCCCATAGTATAACAACGTCCCTGTTAGTATAGTCTGGAAGTTTTTAAGGCCGGTGGTTGCTGTACGTACTTTGTGCCCACTCAGTGCATGTATGTGTTTTATATGGGTCTCAGAACACAAACAGTCATCATTTCTCTACACAACATTACCTGATCGGTTTTTCTAATTGGGATGAAGTGCGTTTGCCGCACGGTACCAACTCAATCTTAACCATATACTTTCAGATTAGTCTTAGTACTTTAACGGTTAATAAACGATAAGATACGTTCCTCACTACGAAGCTGAAATGACTCAAACCTCTGCGCAACCCACACGTTCGCGTTTTCTGCCCTTATCTTCTTCACCTGCCACGATCCGCCAGCACAAACCGAGCTCGCTACCCAATGCACACAGTGTACCGAGCAAACAACGTGTATAGACTCTCTCACGCAGTAATGCAGGCTAAATTATTCCCGGAAGTTGTTACCAAACACGCAGCTGACCTTGGCTTATGAAACCTGTCGAATTAAGTCAGCAGCAGCAGCAAGAAAAGTCTCATGCGAAATTCGTGCAACAAAAATAAACTGCCGTGCTTGGGGCTGATAATATTGTCTAGTGTTCGAACCACTACGGGCTCCGGAATACGGGACAGGCACGGGCAATCAACGGGCGGCTGGACAGAACTATCTAGTGCGCATACATCGTCGGATTCTTGAAACCAGAATTTCATGGAATTTGTAAAAAAAAAAAAAAAAATACGGGCCATTTCATAAGAAAACTGCGAATATGGAAATGAAGCACATGCACTTTTCGGTGGCTTATTTTCAGCCAGGATAACGTAGTCGATATAGAGATTAACCCTTTAAAGACGAAGCGTCTCTGTTTTATATAAGGACTCAGTGCGTACCGCGCTGTAAACACTCTACACTTCGGTTATAAAACCAGTCTCTTAATGTTTTATAAGGCAAAAGTTGCTGTTTGTTCTGAGATCCGTACAAAACACATAAACGCAATGTGGGCACCACATAAAATTTTTTAATGTTAAACCTGGTCGTACGTAAAGTTACCGCTAGGCTTTAAAAGGTTAAGCAAAGGACTGAAAGGTCCGGGGTTCGCATTCCGGTGGAAGCAAGAGATTTGTGTCTTTTCTGAAACGTCCAGTCAGGCTTTGGGCCCACCCAGCCTCTTATTCAATGGGCACCGTGGTTCTTTCTCGCGAGCAAAGCAGCCAGGGCGTAATGTAGATCACTCACTTCCAGTTAGTATTGAGGTTAAGACCTGTAGGTAGTTTATCGTTTAGTTAAGCAGTTAGATACTCAAAAGTTCAGTTATTTTGTATTGACGTTATTTCGGTATGTAGTTATAACGTAACTCAGTCTGGTATTCACTTATTTGGTCACTGAATTCACTGGTGAGTCGTCAATCACTGTATTAAGTACCAACTAAAGGTCCTGTATTAAATTTATTATTATTATTTCATTTCACATTAGCCCCACATGTTTCGACGTTTTAACCGTCATCCTCAGGGGGGTGCACCAAAGTCTTTTCTAATGCTGGTAAGACCGGTGTGTCATATTCATTTGCTGTATGTCTGTTCAGTAGGGTAGCACAACGTTCTTAATTGCTCAAAACACTGTACTTTTCTGTGGGTAGCAGCAGGCACCAGTAGTTAAAACACTGCATTTGGTGTGTTAAAAAGTTATTTAAAAGATACAGGTTAAAAACTTGTGGTTTGCTGCATTAACATAATATAAACTGATAAAAACGAGCTTTTTCAGATAGTTGTATCATGATTTTAGTTCGCACGGTAATGTCAGACAACACGCACCGACGGCAGGACAGTCGGCTGCCAGCGACTGCACCACACACACACACTACAGCCACAAACAGCAGGTGTGATACCGCAACTATACAAATATATTGCCACACGTCTGACGTTATCGTGCAAACTAAAACCAGGACGCAACTATCCGAAAAAGCTCGTGTTTATTAGTTTAACTTATGTCAATGCAGCAAATCACAAGTTTTTAACCTGTATCTTTTAAATAACTTTACAACACACCAAATGCAGTGTTTTAACTACTGGTGCCTGCTGCTACCCACAGAAGAGTACAGCGTTTTGAGCAATTAAGAACGTTGTGCTACCCTACTGAACAGACATACAGCAAATGAATATGACACACCGGTCTTACCAGCATTAGAAAAGACTTTGGTGCACCCCCCTGAGGATGAAAATTAAAACGTCGAAACATGTCGGGGCTAATGTGAAATGAAATAATAATAATAAATTTAATACAGGACCTTTAGTTGGTACTTAATACAGTGATTGATGACAGAACAATGCACGGAATTAGCAATGTTAAACTCATTGGTGGGTGAGTTGTTACTTTATTCCCCGCTAAAATCTCCAACCTGAAATAGCAGCATGACATTTAGTTTTAGCCTTGCTTCATTACAGCAACATTACAGGTCGCACTTCCGCAAATACCGAGACGCACGACTTAGGGGAAACTCTCAAATGTACGCGTTAGAACTAAAACCAAAATGTTTAATTTCCACACTACTCATAGAATGACAACAAAAATGTACAAGTGTATTCCAATGAGGATTTCAGACTTTCACGTTTCGGAAGGACACACTGTTTCCACCTTCAGGGTGTAAGTGTAGCTTGCAGGGAACCCTAAAAATGGAAAACGTATTTTACTCCGAAACGCTGGTAGTCACGTACCAGAACATAAATACCGCAGTGAGGTACGTACACTTTACACAGAAATTGTCTGCTAATTTGCATATCTCACTGGCCTTGATGTTAATTCATAGCACATACACACTCACTGTTGCAGGGGTATCACACTGCAAAGAGCAGCTAACCTTCCTCTTAAAACGCCATTCACCACGCAGAGAAGAACTGCATATGAAAGCTATACCTTTAAGGGTACATACACACCGAAGCAGACCAGATCAGACCAGACCAGACCAGATCAGAACAGAACAGAACAGAACAGAACAGAACAGAACAGAACAGAACAGAACAGAACAAAGGAGGCCATAGCAGACCAGACCAGACCAGGTCACATCAATCTGATCGTCTATTAACTCTGACGACATATTTAAATGTCGACTGCTTAAGATACGGCCAGACACAACTGTGACGCCTTTTGCGCAAGTCTCTGCCACTCAGAGGACGGGCCGAACAATAAAAGCGTCCGATTTTGACATCGACTGTGCGGGATAAATCATTCCTGTTTGACGTACAGGATAAAAAGCGTACCAATAGTCACAATGTCCAGGAGGCGTGGGAAGATACCGATAAGGAGATGGGATGTGAAGATTACAATTACCGCAAGATATGAGGTTGCCACAAGAGCGTTTTTAAGGAGCACAGTGCCTCCATCTTCGTGGCCAAGCAGCCGATTGGGCTAACACCCTAGATGACTTGAATATTCATCAACGACCCCGTGAGACCCTCAAATTTCGCCTGGTGGATAATTACAAACGTTTCAGCGTAGCGTACTGCCCCCATATTCAGAATGTAGCGGTCCAATAGGTCTTAGTCCCTGAGAGGGCAGGCAGAAAGCTCTCCGAAACGTCGGTATTTACCAGTCGGCCGGTGCAACGTGTCAGAAGACTTAGATCACCCCAATTATTATTTAATTACAATATTAATTACAAAATAGTTTGTTTTTATCTTGAAACAAATCCGGGTGCGAATGTGAGGAAGCACCGAATTTTAGCCTCCTTTCATTCGTTCAATATATCCAAAGGCGTCCATTTCTTTCTAGACGTAAGACAGTGGCAACTGGTGCAACAGAATACACGTCCATGGTGATAAACATGCGGCACATGGGAAATATTCGATGAGTCCTCCCCCTGTGAGAAGCTTGCTGATGTCAAAAGATGACATTTCGAAATATGGTTCTCAAAATTTCTGTACAGATAAAACCACCTTGTGCTGTACTGCTTCTTTCAAATTATCAGCTGTGGGATGGTTCATGTTTAAAGCTTTATCTTGAAGCGATACGGCCATAGACAGGAAGTCACAGAAGTTTAAATCTGTTAAAATTTCTATGAATAAAAAAACACCCTGTATATAAACTACACCACTTTATCCTTTGACATAACCAGAATATACCACTGGCCACAGCCAAAAGCTTTGTCTTTGTTAGTAACAAGAAAGAAAGAACGAAATTGTATGAATGTTAGAACAAGGCCAGTCCATAGCAACGCAGCTACCTGCAGAGCTAAACGTGTGACTTCCATTTCCGGACCATGCTGAATGCTGAGGTGAACGAACTTCTGAAAGTGGCCCCTCGGATGGGTAGCGGAATGAAGTCACATGCCGGTATTGCAGATATCTACAACACCGCTTTAACACGCTTATCCACGTCACTAAGCACCTATATTTAAATGCCACGGCTAGTTACGGCTACACAATCGATCAGGCCTACTATCTTTCGCTTCTCTGTCGTCCGCTCTTCGTTCATTTGCCTTGACCTCCATACCCTCCATGTCTTCCTTCCTTACTTATGCCCCTACGTCTTTCCTTATCAGCAGCTGTTACATAGCGGTGTAAACGTCTAATTCTATTTAACCTGTGGACAACCCACGCTACATCCACATCCACAGACGGATTCAATGTATTTATGACATATCTTACAGTCAAGACAACTGTTGAGAGGGTCGTCAAATCAGGGGTGTACAAATTTTACAAGCATCTAGGAGTCGCTTTTAAATTCTAGGCTCCAGAAGGAAGACATAAAGCAAGATCCGTACCCAGGACCCAGAGGTATTACGCGCCACAGTACAGAATTCAGTCACCCGATATTTGTACACCCCTGGTCAAAATTACAGACACTCCCCGAGTTAAGCATTTTTAAAAAACAGAGGCAACGTACGTATAACGTAACATATAGGGGCGTACACGTAACCATTGTTGCCGTGGAAAAGCAGTATTACATATTCTGAGTGTGTGTCCGTAGCCTCAGTTATCCAGCATGCAACGCGCATGCGCTGTATTGTCATCTGTGGCCTGTCTGGCTCTACCACATTATCTCATAAACGGCATGATTTTCGGGGGAAAGAACTTTTACTGAACATAAAATGTACGTTTTGATTTTCGCTACAACTTTTGTCTGAAACACTTCTCATTCTAAGAAGAATTCAGGGAGATACCACCATAAATGTGAAATTCCTCGTGTATTCCATGTTCCAAGCCTTTAATCTCAAAATCCTGTCCGTTTTTGTTGTCTTCATAAGATGAAGCAGTCCGGCATTTCTCGTTGAGTTTCATGTGAGTAATGTGATGTCCCCTGAAAGGGTTACCGGCCTCTCCAACGGCTAGTCTAGTGAGGGGGCTGCCTTCTATAGCCTCTAGACAGGCATGTATATGTCATTTCCTCCATATTTGATGTACCGGTTACACCATTGTGACTCGGTTTCCATGGCCTCTTGAGTAAGGACTGGTTGCACCGCGGGTTGATGAGGATGGCAATTCAGAGCTACCAAAAGAATTGGCTACAACATGTTACAAAGACGGAACACTCACGAATACCCAGGATGGCACTGGAATACAAACCACAAGGCAAATGCGACATAGATCGACCAAAAACAAGATGTAGAGATCAACAGCAGTCTTGTTTATGTTGATGGTTATGACGATGATGGTGACTTATCATAAACGCGCATAGGTCTTCATGTAAAGTACCCGTTATTCTTGTCAGACTTTAATGAAACTTCAATTTTCTCAACAGATTTTCGAAAAATCCTCGAATATCAAATTTCACGAAAATCTGTCCAGTAGAAGCCAATTTGCTGCATGCAAAGAGACAGGCGGGGTACAGACATGACGAAGATAATCGTCACTTTTCGCAAGTTCGTGAACGCGCCTAAAAAGTTAAAATAAACTAAAATAATTAAATTTTTCAAAATCACGCCAAATGTTTCCTTGACCGAACGGAAGCGCAATGAGACGAATGTTTTGGAAGAATACTTGCTACGCGACATACAGGCCGCGGGGCGATCATGCGGCAGCCGATCAGGTTCCATTGTGCTGGAGTTTGCATTTCAACTTGACTCCCTTGTACAAACATATCTAGTTGACCACATGTACAATCAAATTCGACTTGCACAAAACCGGACTTGCACTGGACCTTCTGAAACGTAACTACTTCTCCAAGTCGGGCACAGTCTGTATAGACAATTATGCTGGATGGCAGTGTTTATGGAATAGCATATTGCAGAAACCGCCCCTGGCCCAGTTTAAAGAAAGATGCCAGCATGTGCCTGGAGGGACTAGGGATAACCACGAAACCCGTAACAGGATAGACGCTCCACGGCGACATTCGGTAAATGCCTCCAGCGTCTCAGTACGACCTCACAGCGTGTCCTTTGCAGAGGTACAACATATTTAACCTCCCCCTGCCTCTTCACCAACTGCAACCGGAAGACGCGCCTCATCAGACCGTCAACGGATCCATTCAAATATCAGGTGAACATTGCAAACGTTAAAACAGACACACCTGCCGCCTACTGTGCCTCCCCTCCAGTAACTTGCAGCGAGCGAACAGGACACGGGGCCATGTCCTTGTAGCGGGTGGGCGAAACGAGATTCGAGTGGATTGTACCGGACAGTGCCGGAAAACGAACATTCTTCATAACCCACAAGTGAAAATGCGCAAATAAATTCCTTGCCTGGAAACCAAAAAGAATTCGATACTGTACATTAACGCCATGAAGTAGTCCTTGAGAAGCCAACAGCCACCATGCTAGTTACGATGTTCCTTTTACTGCATACGAAGATTAATTATCATGTCTACATGAGCCCGCCATCGGATTCTGCCCTCAACGGTGTGAAATCCACAGTACAAACACTCCCACACTTACACACACTTTCAATTTACGCAGTTTAAGACCTGCCAAATTTTTAAAAAGTAAAAATTAAAAAAAAATAACGTTTTTAAAAGCACGCCGAATTTTCCCTTGAGGGAACGGAACCGCAATGTCATGATGGTGGCGGAAGAATACTGCTGGGCAATAACACAGGCGGCGACGCGGTCATGCTGCGGCCCATAAGGTTCCAGTGTGCTGGTAGTTTGGATGTCAACTGGACGCCTTTGTATAGCTGACCGTATGCATACTCAATTCCGTCTCGCACAAAATTCTACTTGCGCCGGACATTCGGGAGGGTAATTGTGACGTAAGTCTGGGCGTGTCCACACCTCACGTATACTTACTCTATATAGCAGACGCACGTTAATGTGACCATTTCATCTCCCAAGCAATCTAGTATGCTTATACTGTTCTCTGACGAAAAGTTTGACACAGGTAATCCAACCCGCCACGAAATTGGGATACGAAAAGTTAACTCCGTTGGGGCCCGACACTGAGGGGCAAATACTGTCGCCACACTGTAATGCAACTGAGAACATTTAAAGTCTCACTTTAGTGTCCTCAAACCGCCTGTCTCTCTAGTCTATCCTAAAGAAAAACTGATAACAATTCATCATCCAAAATTTCGTGTCTTTAATGCTTTAAAGCCTAGTGGTTACTTCACGTACCACCATGTTTAACCTTTTAAAGCCTAGCGGTAACTTTACATAGCGCCAGGTTTAACATTAAAAAATTCTACGTGGTGCCCACATTGCGTTTATGTGTTTTGTACGGATCTCAGACGAAACAGTGACTTTTGCCTTATAAAACATTAAGAGGATGGTTTTTATAACCAAAGTGGAGAGTGTTTACAGCGCGATACGCACTGAGCCCTTATATAAAACAGATACGCTTCGTCTTTAAAGGGTTAATATTCTAGAATTCTGCGTTGTCCACACAGCGCATTTGTGTTCTGTACGGATCTCAGAAAAAACAAAACATTTGCCTACACACCATTAGCTTATTTGTGTTTATAACTGAGGAGTGTGTTTACTGCGCGGTGCGAATTGAATATTGAAATATAATTCAGATTAGTCTTAGTCTTTAAAGGGTTAATTACTTCTTATAGCGAATAAATTTTAATTGGGAAATTTCAATATGGTTGTTTCACATGAAGGCTCTAATTACAAGACAAAGGACCATATTTAGACCTGCTAATGATTACGTTTACACCATACTATGAGAGACAAATATGAAATTGATCTTCGGAAAAAACACTTCTGTCTTAACGGCTCACGAATCTGGAAAGAATAGAAACCGCAGGCCAAGCTGTATAAGTCGTCAGTTCATTCGAGCTGCTAGGATAATTCAAGAAACTCCCTCCTTTAATAAAAGCGGAAAACTCATTATCGTCTTCACAAAAACATCTGAACCACTCTATTTAAAAAAAGGGCCTTCAGATAAACGCATCAGACCTTATTGACTTCCATACCCACCAGTATTTTGTAAGAACAACCGTCTTTCGAGAAACAAGAAATTTCGGTGTGAGTTTCACGTTCATTACAAACTACATAGAATCGGTCCGGACCTATATTAAATTCGTCCAACATCACTTAGTATAGGCATGCATACAATAACAAATTTAATCGAAAATGAGAACAACATTTTCAAATATTTAACACGTGAAGACACACTACTTCCGTTTTATGCATGATTTTACTGACATTCTGTACAGAACAAACAGAAGGGGCTGCTTACTTGTCACACCCCACTGCAGCAACTGTGGCTGGCAAAGATATTACTTAAACATCGTTAGTGCTAAAGCATACACCAGTAAACACAGCTCCGCCACATACAAACGTGATATTTATGAAACATACTACATTATCTCCATATTTTCAGACATTAACCTTTTAAAGCCTAGCGGTAACTTTACGTACCACCAGGTTTAACATTAAAAAATTCTACGTGGTGCCCACATTGCGTTTATGTGTTTTGTACGGATCTCAGAACAAACAGCAACTTTTGCCTTATAAAACATTAAGAGACTGGTTTTCATAACCGAAGTGGAGAGTGTTTACAGCGCGGTACGCACTGAGTCTTTATATAAAAGAGACACACTTCGTCCTTAAAGGGTTAAGATACTGCCCCATACATGTAAAGGTAAATTTGTCCCGTACACGCTGCGAAGACACAGAGGGGGGAGTAGTCGCACAGCTCCACTCAGTCTCAACCTCGGCGCTAGATAGAGATAAGCGGTCAATATTACGCTCCGGCCGCTCTACCCCCGAGAAAGCAACCCCGGTACACATTGAAGTGGAGGCTGGGTGGCCTCCCAAGGCTGATCTGGACGACAGAAGAAAATCTCGCCCCCGCCGGGATTCGATCCCTGGACCGTCCAGCCCTTAGCCAGTCGCTATACCGACAGCGCTATCCTGGCCCTCTCTGTTGTAAAATGCCCACTTGAAAGACCTGAAGAGATCAGAGGATAGCATAAACATGAAACTTAAAAGACACAGGCTGTGAGGATCAGCAGTGCTGCTTACTTAGGATCGTGCGCAAATGGCCACGTTACTTCGAACACAGAATGGGTATAAAATGTAAACAAATAAGACAGATGAAACAAAGTCGTAAGGTTTCAAAGAAACCCCCGCAGTGACATCCTGTCACACAAACAAATTTACGAACACTAAATACGAAAGTGCCAGAGCGAGCATCAATCACCCTGCGTCTCTAGCTACAGCTACGGTGGATTGCCTACAGTCCCGGCGCAGACATGCCTCAAGGTTCTATACGTGGTGGTGGGGGCTCATCATTCCACCACACCTGCTGCCATCGACTGCGAAAACTGATCTACAGTTATTCGGGCATAATTAGCCTGCCGCATCCCTGCCTTACTATAACGAAGCGTACCTGCCGTCCCGCCGCGATTTGTTTATGGCTTTATGTGACGCAGCATGCCCCAGCGCAAAGGGAAGAATGTAGCGCTGTTGTTAAATTTTCATTGGAGCATCATGCAAAGATACGTGAAGTGGCAAGCTCGAGATATCACAGTAGCAGTCCAAAATATCCGTATGGGCTTTCTGATAACGAAAACTCTGTTTATATCTGCTTACGTGGCTGTGTCGTTCGTTGTCTGACAAAAACATCGATATAAAAACCCTTTCCTGAGATACAGTTGTGCGTATGGCCGAAGTGAGATGGCGAATTCCACTTCCTGCATTTGAGGCAGTCCCGTTTCGTTCTGCGCGCCTCACTGCCTTCGCTTGCTGTTTAACTATCTTATTGTAAACGTGCAGTGTTTTGTTTCTGTAACTGGAAACTCACAAAGTGTCTGTCAAGACATTCAGCCATGCAATTCACACGCTGGGCCAAAAGTTATTTTTAACTGGCATCCTTGTATGCCAACTATAACAGTAGATATTTTAGTACTTCTAGTACTAGACGTTAAATCGTGTTAAAGAGCTCTGAAACTGACGAACAAGATCCATTTCGACTCCTTTGACACTTCAACTCACTATTTGTCTTTTGACTATTTCGTTCACACAGCCGTCAGGTAACGCGAAGGCAAAGTACCTAACCTTTGGAAGCATAAAATTAACCCTTTAAAGACGAAGCGTATCTATTTTATATAAGGACTCAGTGCGTACCGCGCTGTAAACACTCTCCACTTCGGTTATAAAAACCAGTCTCTTAATGTTTTATAAGGCAAAAGTTGCTGTTTGTTCTGAGATCCGTACAAAACACATAAACGCAATGTGGGCATCACGTAGAATTTTTGAATGTTAAACTTGGTGGTACGTAAAGTTAACGCTAGGCTTTAAAAGGTTAATGCATATAACACGCAAAAATGAAGTTCGTACCTGGCAATAAACACATTGGGTCTACGTTACGGCGACCAAATGGTTAACGCCGAATGGGGAACTTCACTGTTTATTCTGCAAAATAAATGAGGCATATAAACACACTCTTTGGGGGGGGGCGTAAAGTTTTTGAATGTTAAAGCAGGTGGTACATATACTGACCACTGTACTATGAAGGGTTAAAGAGGCAGGATGGCTCTGAAAACGGGGGTCACTGCTGTATTCATAACATTTCTAATGGGATGCAATATAGCCATGGGCGTCCAATCTTTTTATGACAAAGGGCCACACCGGTTATTGGGGGCCGGTTCGCGGGTCGCGGGTGAGAAACTAAAAAAAAAACTGCTATACCTAACCGCCTAAATTATGTAAGTTTTATAGCATATACATAACTTACAAATGTGGCCGCGGGCCGCATAATACAACATGGCGGGCCTTGGGCTACACACCCATGCTATAGGCATTCGGCGTGTTCCCTATACGACGCTCGGCCGGCTATCTTGTCCGTCTGTACCTTAAGGTACTAACTTAAAATAGGCCACGACACCCCACTTCCTATTCCTTATCTCTCAACATTCATTATCAGTGACAAAAGTATACACTGCTACATCGTACAAATCAGTAATCTTCTAACACTTAATATCTGTGGGAACCTTGACTGAACCTGAATTTTAACAGAACCCTTGTAAAAAATGCACCTTTGGGTGCAAAAAAGAAATAAAACTTTTTAAAATACCAACTTGTCTTTAAAATATAAAGTAAAATATTTACGCACATTTTTGAAAAACGAAATTGTATTATTGGTGATTTACACAGAAAGTAAACCCATACTGTGACGTACTTGATGGCTAACATACGTATTTTAGGTATATACATATTTCAAATTTATTTAATTCAAATCTTTAACCCGCCCTACATGTTTGAGTAGAATTTTTCTGTTTTCGGAATGGTCTAATTAAGTATAAAAATCATTCGCCCTTATATGTAAGATCAAATGTAACTGGGGAAAACCAGATATAGGAAACAGGACTGAGGTTGGAAGGAGAATAGGAGCTATTTCACAGACAGAATGGACAGGCTAAAAAACCCATGTCCTTTACCTAGTAAGTAAAACTGTTGACAATTGGTGACAACGAAATATGTGTGATAAAAATATAAACTTGAAACTTCAAAAAAAGGGGTGTGTACTGCAGAAAACCACGTGCCAGCAGATACATTCTTGGTGACATGTAATGTGAATTAACAAAAAATCTATCTTAATAAGAATATAAAACATCCTATACTTCTTTATCTAACAGTTAACGACGTACAACTCCACTGTACTGTAACGCCTCGTACTACCTGTGTTGATATTACGCTGTGTTCTTGTACTACTGCCCCACTGGCTCAATACATTTCACAATTGGTTAGTCGCGTCGGTGGGGGGGGGGGCGGCCGGAGGGTACGCAGACATTGACCCTGGTTGCTAATTTTCTTCGACGGTCACCTGCTGACCGCCGGCTACCCAACGGTATGGTTCCTATCAGCCTTCTTAAGACTACTGATTTCTATAAAGCAAAGAAGTACCAACACCGTTAAAAAGAGAGAGAGGGGGGGGGGCTTCTTTAACAAAGACATGTTTGCGGCGTTGCTCTGTAATGGGTGACAATGTAGCTTTTAGCATAACGGTTTCCTGCCGTCGACATGCACTGTATTTCAAAATGAACAGTACTGTGTACAGAACACAGAAGCCATTATGTTCTTACGCCACACAATCAGAGCAAACGCCACTGGAATGTGGACGCATCAGCACTGCTCTCCGCCACAATACCCCACGCCAAAACACAGTGTTTTTGAGGTGCCCACGTAGCGGATAACTTAAGCTGTACTTCGTGTGTATGCGTGTACATGTACAAAATTTACTTACAATTTTTTATTAATTATTCACTCAAAAGAATAAAATACAAAACAAAATTCTGCCCGACAGGTAAGTTTCAGGTTATTATACATTATTATTCCAACCGAATATGACCCAACATGTCACTAAAACAGAGATTACTCTTTGTATTTGCTAACTTGACAAGTACTGTATATGTAACTGGATACAAGATGGCTTAGCAAGATTGTCTTTTCGAACAAAACAACAGCCAGCATGAGATCTGCGGTTTTCTGGAATATTACGCAGCGTTTATCGGTAGTTCCCCTACCGATGTTTCGGGTCAAGAAGTTCAAGAAGTCGTCTTGGACTTCTTGAACCTTCAAGATGGGACAGACAGGTTGTCCTGAAACGTCTGTACATAACTACCAGCCAACGCTGCGTAATATCCCAGAAGTTAGCAATCTGATCTGAATCGCGGTGGAAGCCTGAAATCATTCAGCAAGCAACATATGTGTGTGAGATTTTAACAACGCTGTCAGTTGCCAGTAACATACAGTAACATGCAACGCGTCATGTATTGTAAGTAGAGGCAACTTCTCTAATTTGGTGTTCTAGCCTACCCACGGAGTACCCAAAACACCAGACAGATGTTCCCAAGGTGAATGTGTGGTTTGCATTCACAAGGACACACGTGATACGTATGTCTCTCCAGCAGGAAACGCTACAACAGATACAAATGTGAATACGCGCAATTTACGGGTATAACAGTACATACTCGAAAATTAGACTTCTTTTTCCAACAGCCTGAGCGACGCGCAGCTACCCTACTCCTACAAGGTGGGGCACCACCACATTCCTGCAACTCTTTGCGACGATCATAGCATGCTCAGTTTTTGTACTGGACATCGATATCATCATCTCGTTCTTCGTCTTCTTCCATGGCGTAACAGCCCCTAGTAGGCCAAGGCCTCCTCATTATTAGGCCTTCACGATCACACTCAGTTCGACACCCCACATTCGGTAGGACTCCTCCGCACGAGTGATCAGCCCGTCGCAGAGACCTCTACCTGACAACACACAACACTCGCAAGACACAGACATCCATGCCACCGGCACGATTCGAACCCCACAATCCCGGATAGCGAGCGGCCGCAGACCGACGCCTTAGGCCGCGCGGCCACTGGGATCGGCAGGTCTTCTTGTTCAGTCCATCATTATTAATGACTGCGGGAAGGAAGGCTGCGAACAGCAACAGCATGTTCCTCACACATGCTACTGTGAACCAGGCATTCGACTGCGTCACGACGACAGCAGATGTCAAAATAAAGATGTGTCTGGCCATGATACTACCAACTTTGATGACACGTTATGTCCGTTTTCCACGAAAACTGAATGTGTGGTGAGTGTTAAACATCTTATGAAAATCATACGATTTGCGGCCCGGAAAAGTTGGCTAGCGGACTGGTAAATTCCGCAGTTCACGGTCTCAGAAATAGAAATGTAAAGAAAAAACTTTACTCCCGTTGAAAAGTGGCATTCGGTAGGACGGTTAAAAAGGTAAAGCTATCCCTATGCAGGCCTGCATAGGCCCCTTGGTTTCCAGGAGGGTGAGGTTCCCATATTCCAAGACAGTCGGCACATGAAGGTGGTAAGGTTGTCAGCCCTACGCACCGGCCGCCTTTACCCCCCAGGAGATACCCCTGGTACTTAATTATGTTAGAGGCTGAGTCGACCCCAGCGCCATAGTGCGGGCGGAAAGTTTAAGGCAATGAAAAATTCCAATGAGTGGTAGAAGAGTTAACGGATGAAAAATCTGCAGTTAACCACAGTACGTCATAGCGCACGCGACAAACCCCTGATGAATGGACGACGGGCTATAAATGGAATAATACATAAGCAAAAAAGTTGATCTGTCATATGTAGACCCATGATTTGGTCCGTTGTTCTCTTTCAAAGCATTTAATAAATATTTCCATTTCAAATACTGGCATGACTTTATGCAAAACCCACGCGCGCGAATAAAAATCTACTCATATTATTTACTATTCGTTATGTTTTTCATTGATATTACTGGCCATAAAAAATATTAACAGAGTAATGTATTCTAAAAAAACAAATAGACGACAAGCGTGACAGCCAAATGAAGCATAAATATTGAAAGTTGCTTATTAAAAGAGGAACATGATTAAAAACAAATAAAGGAAACATGCAAAACAATCAACAGCAAACTCATTAACGCGTAATGAAAAGCTTAACACAGAACACTCACTGACGGGGAATGCAGATGTCGATGAAGTAAGAGTTTACACAAGAAACAGCATGAACAAACCATCGGCTTGGAGATTTTATAGTGTTAAACGTGCAGAAATGCATCTGAACTTATTATGTAACACTCACTCCACGACATACAGGCTGACAACACTGTCGTCAGGCCCAGTCTCTACTTGAACAGCTGGGCGTAAATTATGTTCAGTTTGTAACAATAAAACCACTGCTTGCAAATAATATTGTTATATTTATTTCCAAGCTTTGTGCAGCAGTTGGGAATAAAACTAGTGTCATGAAGGCAACTATACGGAATATGTATGACACTAAATATAATGCTTTTTTTACACTATCTTCACCGTGCATTTTTTATATATAGCAAATAACATTCACCAACAAATGCACAAACACGCAATTTTTCATGTCAGAACACTCTTAATTATGTCATTATTCACACCAAATTACCCGACATGTTTCGATGCCAAAGCATCATCCTCAGGGGCACATTTTGTCATAACCTTCACAAGATTACACGTCACTGGTTAAACGTGAAATGTCCAAAAATGGTGCCCCAGGCATCATTTTTGGACATTTCACGTTTGTTTGTGCATTTGTTGGCGAATGTTATTTACCAAATATAGTATAATGTTTCTGTTTATACATACTTAAATAAACACTATGGAAAAAAAATGAAGCTGAAGTTCTATCAATAAATAAACAATTCTGTCAACTGTTCTTTAATGTATTGGCCTGTAAACGTAACCCTCGGCTTAAGCGAATTTATGGGTAACGTGATTTCGTACGAATTATTCATTTCTTACTCATGCTACGAAAAATAATGACATTATTTGTTAAAAACAATAAATAAAATTAGTAACCGCCCAAAATTTAACAGTGTTAAACGTAATTTTATTATGTACTTTTCGAATAAAATCAAAATTAAAAACGAAGACGTAACAAAAACATAGAATTACGCGAAAACTCTCCATAAAACAACTAGAAGAGCCCGTTAACTCAGGGAATTCAGTGTATCCTGATGAAACCGTCTAAAACGTCACACAGAACGAATTATGTGAAGACTCTGATATACCCTACCTGGCATGATATATTTCCTTTTATCTGATAATGATCAGGTCTCGGTTGCCTTTACAGAAGGCAATCTTCAGAGCACTACTTACGGCCTGAATTACGTTATAACAGTAAGAATAATACGACCACGATTCCCGAAATCATTATTTAAACCTGTCTCCAGGCGGGCTGCTATGGAATTTCCATGCTTTGCCCGAACAGCAGTAAGTTCGACTGTGATATATTTACATTTCTGTCCTACGATAGCAATGTAAGAATATACAAGTACGAAATGATTCCTAAATATGCATGATCTAAACCACCATTTATTACCCCAAACTTGCAACCCGTATTCTTTCATGCGAACCGTTGGTCTCAAGGGAAATTCACCAACTTTATTCCAGAAAGTTTTGAGAAAAAGTACTTTTACCGTGCATGCAATATTACATTTCTTTATATTTCAAGGAATATACAAGACCAAATATTCCTTTGACTTACAGAAACCTTTATCGCAATTTTATCTGTTAAAAAACCATTACATTATTACAATTATGATATATAATAGCTACTTAATG
The DNA here is from genome assembly GCA_013340265.1 of Coptotermes formosanus. Lineage (NCBI taxonomy): Eukaryota > Metazoa > Arthropoda > Insecta > Blattodea > Rhinotermitidae > Coptotermes > Coptotermes formosanus. The sequence goes on from BLKM01000895.1 coordinate 67,428, forward strand.
CGATACTGCTTTTAAAAATGTCAGGTGACTTAGTACATGATAATGTTAATATTTCACTCAGTTGTATTGGGGGTACAGCGTTAGAAGTCACTCTACGAGACGTGAAAAAGAAGTGGCATAACATCTGCATAACTCTTCATAACTACCAAACGGGCTTTACATAAAGCTACTTAAATATTTTCAATTTTACGTGGATTTTCATTTATCTCCAATAAAAATTACGAACACAGTATGCAAATCTCCACCTGCGAGGTAGCATAAATGATTACAAAAGAAGATAAACGACAAGAGAAAGAAGGGCTCCCGATCATAGAACACCCGAACAAAAGTGAAACTTCGATTATATACAGTATGCAGTATGCAGTATGCAGTATGCAGTATGCACTATGCAGTATGCACTATGCACTATGCAGTATGCAGTATGCACTATGCAGTATGCAGTACACTGGAAACTACTCAGGACATGAGCGCCAGGTATGAGCGTCTCGTTAACTGTTTTGGCTGAAGTCTTGGCCACTCCTTACTGAAAACATTTACCTCATTTATGCAGCCAAGGACTGGAATCCAATCTGATCACATGGTGAAGACACAAACGCAAAGAGATGACATTACATATGACTATTTTGACCAGTTATTATCCCTGCGGCGTGCAGCCATAGCTCGTATGATACAACGCAACAAGTCGTTCGCCTTCTTTGTAGTTTAGTTAGTCTGGAATATCAAGAACTTGGAGCCGATTAGAGGCACGCGGTGGTGCAGTTTGTTGAGGCAGTGCGCTATAAACCGGAAGGTCGTGGGTTCGATTCTCGATTGTGTCAGTGGAATTTTCGGTCGCACTATGGCCCTGGGGTCGACTCAGCCTCTAACAGAAATGAGTACCACGAATATTTCCTGAAGGGTAAAGGCGGCGGGTGCGTAGGGCTGACAACCTTACCACCTTTATGTACCGACTGTCTAGAAATGTGGGAGCCTCAACCTCCTGGAACCCTAAGGGCCTGTCCAGGCCTGTAATGGGAATGCTTGGAGACGATTACAACTGTCTTACTTGTCTGAAAAACGAACTAATTTCCTACCGTTAGCATTGCTCAAATCCCAACGGTAATATATTAACCCTTTAAAGACGAAGCCCATCTGCTTAACATAAGGACTCAGTACGTACCGCGCTGTAAACACTCTCCACTTCTGTTATAAAAACCAGTTTCTTAATGTTTTGTAAGGCAAAAGTTGCTGTTTGTTCTGAGATCCGTACAAAACACATAAACGCAATGTGGGCACCACGTGGAATTTTTGAATGTTAAACCTGGCGGTATGTTAAGTTACCGCAAGGCTTTAAAAGGTTAATGTAAATAGAAAGGAGTAATCCGTATGAGAAAATTACGCTGAGGAATTTTACCGTATGCTGCAAATTTACTGACCTATAAAAATATCCAAGTATAGCCTAATATGATCCAGACTATATGGTTTTCGTCTCGTAAGTGATCAGTACTATGACGTTTCGACAGCCAAATTAGTCGCGATACTGACTCACAGACGGAAGGACACAAACCTCCACATACATACCTTTGTCGAGTGTCGTTTCGAGAAGGTAAAAAATATATCTAAAGTGGTTGATAAAAATTCACAGCATTATTAATTGCGTTCTTGGTACTCCGAACTGAAAATTAGGTGCATCTTAAATTCGAAGTATTATTTTTCACTCTTCGAAAGCCTCGAAAACACAATTTTCCTCGAAGAACATGTGGCCTCGCGAAAGAAGCAGTAAATTTTACGAAGAAATAAAATGTTTGGTTGCAAAAAAGAAATTCCTGAAAATCACTTTTTAAACACGCGGTGCGTCTTAAATTAACGGGCGTCTTAAATCCGAAGTAATATGGTATTAAGTAAGAGATTGCCGTAAACGTTTGGGTCAATATGGCAGGCAGATAATTTGGCATGTGTGGTGGATAAGGCGAAATTCGTTCTCAGTGACGAGAAGAACCATAAATTTTCTAGAATTGTGACGTCACCCAATGCAAAATTTTCTTCTATGGCTATAAAAGCTACATATATATATAAATAAATAAAAGACGCTTCATTACAGAAATAGTAAAACACAATCTACGAAAATTCTACAGACGTTGACGTATTTCCCAGTGTATTTTTCACTCAGAGTGTGGAAACAAACCTACAATATTAGACCAGAACATAATTAAGCGTAAACATAAACGCGGTGCCATTCAGTCACGAGGAAATCATGAAAGAAATTTCACACCGCTTCCACAAGAAATAATTGCTTTCTTTCTCAATGCGTCACAAGCATCGGGTACGAACACCAAGCAAATCCTCCTTCAGAAGCCAAGAGTTCCTCAGCTAGTCAAAAAAAATTCGCCGCATTTTATGCAACCCGAAGGCTCAGTACCCAGTTCACATGAGCCTGCCACTGGTCCCTATGCTGAGCCAAATCAAGCAATCTAATCCATGCCTTCCCCTTCTTTTCTTTGAGACCCTGTTTAATATTCTCCCACCTACACCATGGTCTTCCAAGTGGTCTCTTTCCTTCAGGCTCAAAAACCAAACAACACAATATGCATTTTTCCACATTCCCACCCGATGTTATGCCCACAGTTATACTAAATTCTACAAGTTCTGGAAGTCTTGCATAGCAACTGATCAGGATATATATATATATATATAGTCGAACTCGGTTGTATCGTCATGAAAGGGACTAAATATTTTTGTGTCGTTATAACCGAGGAGTGTAATGTTATGGTTAACGGTGAGGAATTAACTGGTATACCACACAAAATTTGACGTTACAGACGAAGCGTCGCATGAACCGATGTCGTTATAACCGGGTTCGACTGGTATAATTTTGAGAATCGAGATGGTAATACCCTTTACTGCAACATCTTCTGTCCCTCTGATCAGGCACGAAAACAGAATTTCCCATTGGGGACCGGAGGGGGGGGGGGGCGCTGACCCTAAAGTTACATGTATATATACGTACGATTGATCTTAAAAAAACTATGTTATAAATATCATGTCATAAATCGGCAGCCTGCCCCCCTTGGGTACGTGCTTAGCTCTGACGTTGTCTATAAAGTTAATTTCCGAATGTCGGAGCGGTGAATCCTTTTACTTGAATCACGTGATCCGAAACGGACTGCTAATCCTTTGTGCGAACACAAACTCTGTAACGGCATTACGCTGCTTTAATTTAAATACAGCCCCAGGGAACAAGAGACGAGACGGACAGTGGTTGCATACGTCGCTTTCCGAAGGAATCCAATAGCGGTTGTACTGATCATTGGGGTAACTTTGCTAATAACACGGGGGGCGGAGGGGCGGGTGGTTGGACCATGGCTATTATGAACTTTAATTTACGACGGAGTCAAGTTAGAAAGACAGGGAAGATTAGTTTGAACGCAGGTTCTTCCTGCCTTTACACCACCCAAATAATCGTTTAGAAAATATTTCTACTATTTTATCCGTCCATCTTCAAGTCAGTAGCCACAAAACTATTTTACGTAAAAAAATACGGTAGGGGCATTTTCCCTCCCTTTACCCCCCCCCCTCCAAGTTACGCCTACGGTAGCTTATGTTAAAAAAAGTCAGTTTGTTCTTTCAAATAACAATTTCTGCAGTTATAAACTCCAGGATTCCTTGCCAAAGAGGAATGTTGCGCAGTTTAACTTTAAAGCCTGGAATTCATCTAAATAATACAACAGTTAAAAATTCATACATCACAGAAAACACACTGCGTCTACAATACAAAGTCGAACCAATCCGTTCAACAAAATAATCAGGCCTTATTATGTTACACACATGGAACACACACACATTATATACAGTATATATTCTGTGTTTTTAAGGTTAAAGTTGGAAATAATACACAAACGACCGCACTTTGAATGTTACAATTTTTTTTTTTTGTATTTTAAAGAAGAAATTCTATGGTTTAAAAAGCCGGTATTTATTCAGCTTAAAGACGAAGTATTGTAGCTACGACTCTGTTCCGTTATTAAAGGGGAAGTTCTGTGAAGTTTCAAGAATTCCGTATTTCCATTTCTAAACAACGACACCGTGATGCGGATGGCTGGTCGACCAGTCGACATTTAGTACAACCTGGCAGTCTCCACTTTCTGGTCGAAGTGACTAACCAGCCTGGACCCGAATGGCAAAAGAGGTTAGTTACAAACGCCATGTGACGACCCCGAGACATAATTAAGAGCATTGCATCCTGCACCCAAATATATTGCGAGTCGACGCGTTCTTTTACTGCAGTTTATGAACTGTCAATCCAAACTGAATCAAAGTTCAGGATTTCGTTCTCCTGGGATATAACGCTGTTTCAATGTGTAATCACATCCCGACGTTTCGCGTCAATGCAGTGTCCTAATCTTCAAAGATCGACGGGGAATCCTCACCTATACCGCTACGAAAACCTCAAATCTCATATTTTATGTTTTTACTTACTTGCAGCTTACTGGAAGATGCATCAGCATCTCGGACTTTAAGCGTCGAATGTCATATATGAATAAAAATGTTAAAAGTTTTCCCTGTACACACCATGAAGGTGTACGGGGAAGGCAGATGTATATCTCCACTCATTTTTAACCTCAGCGCTAGATGAAGGCGACTGATCAACATCGTCCCCCGGTACCCACTAAGAGGACGTTGGGTGGACCCCAGTGCCGGTCTCTTACCGCTGCCAGGATTCGAACTCCAGATCGCCAGACCGTAGCCTAGTCACTACACTGACCGAGCTACCCCGACATGCAAGGTAACGCTAGTGGAAAAACTGGTGACAGGTCATAATATCCCAGCTTCTGTATGGAAAGACTGCGGAAAACCACACAAGAAAAACTGTTAGGATGGCTGGCGTTACCGCCAAGACTCGAATAGGGGTTCTTCCGAATCAAAATCAGAGGCGCTGGTGCTTGGATCAAGCTCAGCGAGCAACATATTTATGGAGTCATTACGGCGATAGTAAGAACTTGCCAAGGAATCCCATCTCAAGCTATTATATCATTACAATCAACCCTCTGAACCGGGACCTGGCCATTTGAATTTTAGCGGCACTCTTTATGTAAAACGTGAATATATTATGAACCAAAAAATATAGCGTTCGAAATTTTGTGTAAAGACAAAAGGGGAGATTTTGCAGCATGTCTCAAAAAATTCAGTATGTATATTTGTTGACCAAATATATGAATAGCGGCACTCTTTATGTAAAACGTGAATATATTATGAACCAAAAAATATAGCGTTCGAAATTTTGTGTAAAGACAAAAGGGGAGATTTTGCAGCATGTCTCAAAAAATTCAGTATTATATCTGTTGACCAAATATATGAAACAGGGTCATTTGTTGACGGCCGTACTTGTGTTCTACACTGGAAGAAACTAACACTACATTACAATTCCCTAAAACGTAAACAATATTCCTGAACAGCCTGTACTCTGTGTTCCTACGCCTGCTCCCATTTTGTTGCATAATCAGCTAACTTAATCAACCGCTTCAGAATTTTTACGCAGCCATCAAGCAGCTCCGTAATTCCAGCAATCAGATACACTACTCGACGGACTAAGTGAACTCCGTCATCGCGTTCAAACTTTCTTGGCGCAGCTCTCACGTTGAATTGGATTTACTCGTGCTGTCGCTCTGGGGATTCAGGATCATACCTAACGTTCCCTTCTATATCTAATCAGGCAGCAAAGTTCAGACAGAAAGCCCACACACTAGAAAACTAGGTTTGAAGTCCCGCTGGGGCAGGCATTTTCCTTTTTATCATGACGACCCTGAAGCTCACCCAGCCTCCTGCACGTGTATCTTATACTCTTTACACCGGCGTTAAGACAGCCGGAACTAAAAGCTAACACGAGAAGTATAGACTGTACTTAAGGCACTCTGTTCATATAGTTAACTTGACATGTTACATTTACCCACTACGTTTTTAAACGGAGGAAATAACAGTCGCACTCATAGAAACCAAAACGTTTATTACAGTATTCACACGAGGTGGTATTTGGGATCGATGGATCGATGTTAGTCACCCTGAATTTTGTTCCACGGTGCGTTCGTGCGTTTCGTATGGTTCTCATAATAACAGCCACTATGCGTGATCTCAGGCATGCGCCGCGGTGTGAGATCTGCGTTCTTCTGGGATTTTACACTGCGAATATTGGTAGTTTGCTACCGACGTTTCGCGACAACCGGTTGTCCCCAAACATCGGTAACAAACTACTAACCTACGCTGCGTAAAATCCCAGAAAAAACGCAGACCTCAACAGCCATTATTTCCCTACTGCAAGTAGCATTAACCAAATGGTCTTTGTAATGGACACGCACTCTGAGACTTCACATTCTGACGGCGATGCCGTTGGTGATTCAAGTCTTCTGGGATGTTGCGCCATGACTATTGGCAAACAGGGACAGTAGTGCCTTCATCTTCAGCGTCAAGCAGGGTTAAGACACTCTTCTTGGACTTCCTGACCCTGAAGACGTAGGTACTAGGATCCTTTGAAATTCCGGTTCATTATTTACCATTCAACATGGTAACATCCCGGAACACCCAAGGCATGAGATTCAGTGTGTTTCCTGTCAGCCAGAAATAATTTTATTCCCATTATTTGAGTTTCGAATTTACAAGGCTTAAAGGTGCTTGTGTAAGGTCATTAATGGGTTGGAGAGGGCGGAGGGAGGGAGAGTGGGTGGCATCCGCAAGTAATTGTGCTGCTGCCTGAACAGTTCCAGTCTGCCACAAAAGCGAAAAGTGACGAAGACTTCAACGGCACCATGCTTCACTGACTTCGTACTTGACCTTACCAAATGTTAGCACCTAAGCTGGCTTCTCTGTTACCGAGACCAGTCGGTGCGATCTGCAGCCTGTCGACATCAAGAGAAACAGGCGCCAGCCTACCACAGAACATATGGTTACCAAACCAAATTATACAGTGATATTTTATTATAAAACTGATGACTACTGAATGCAACTTATGACCAGGTTTCAAAATATTTTAAGGACATTCTATCAAAAGCTATTGGCTGGACCCATACTAAACCTCAAAACCTGGTACTGCTATATGGTGTTCCGACAATGGTGCATGCCATTTTAACTTACAGTTTTTTTGGACATCACGTTTCAGGGACTGGTTCAGTCCACGTCTTCAGGCTTACTTCTTCCAAAACAACAGTAAATACCACGTGGTATTTACTACATTTAACTTTAATGCGAGTTTAATTAAAGTGTCGTTAACCACCATGTACTGACTGTTGTTTTGGAAGATGGAAACATGAAGATGGCCACCGAACCTGTCCCCGAAACAAGGTGTGTTATATTTCAATACACACGATGGAAAAATTCCAAAAAGTCTGTGAGTTCGAGTCTCAACAGTTGGTGTTTCAGAATACCTTAAAGGTTATTCTAGGCTCGAAATATGTCCGACTAGTTTGTAAAACACGAAAACAGATTCTGAGTTGTACAAATAACTTAACGCTTGGTTCTTTGACGGCATTCAATAACGAAGCTACAGGCATTTTCGTTTACGAAAGAAAAAGGTTAATTCTAATGGCCGATTCATGTAAAAAAACTGTGACAGTCGTTACTTTCAGGCCATTAAATGGGTAAATTATCCTTACACATCATACAACAAACGACGCAAAGCATGCACAACACACTTCCCTATATCTGTTGCAAGTAACGCAAAAGATTGCGGCACATGGTGCCATGTAATTTGGTAGACGGATACCAGTGTTCCGCAGGACTCTTATTTATCCAACCGTAACGCATCACATCCAAGAAGACTGTCATCTGACTGTTCATCCTGAGGACGCAGAACATCACATCCTAGACCTTCGTACCGTCAAATTACGTTTTATCTCGTCCCAGGAACAGTTTGGACGTTCCAGGTACCAGGATATATGATATGAAATGTACAGCAAAGTTTTGATTTTGTGCACTGGATGTCACTGCGATCTTCGTCAAATCCTATAATGAAAATGCGGGGTCTGGGCAATTGCGATCCATTGACAGTGGGCAGAAGTGGCAAGAGAGGCCAAGTAGCATGACTCAGGCAGTCAGATCTCTCACCAAGCACAAAAACCTCCCCAGACCAGTCGGATAATCAACAGCGCAGTATCAACTTCAGATACTTATCATCATCTGGAAACTTCACGTGACTCTAACGCTTTACAAATCGAGAAATGCCGGGTTCGAATGGCGGTCAAGTTACCAGTTACATTATGTGACGTGCTTCCTGAATTTTCTCAGCTCCTGCAGGCGAAAGCCGGGCGCCATAAACTGAAGGACTACCTCAACAAAAGTAGGGCACGCGGTGGCGCAGTTGGTTGAGGCACTGCGCTACAAGCCGGAAGGTCGTAGGTTCGATTCCCAATGATGTCATTGGAATTTTTCATTGACATAATCCTTCCGGTCGCACTATGGTCCTGGGGTCGACTCAGCCTCTAACACAAATGAGTACCAGGAATATTTCCTGGAGGGTAGAGCTGACAACCTTACCACCTTCATGTGCCGACTGTCTTGAAATCTGGGAGCCTCAACCTCCGGGAACCCTCAGGGCCTGTCCAGGCCTTTAATTGGATTGTTTTACCTTTTTACCTCAATAAAAGTGTCAGGAATTATAACAGACAAAAAGGCGCCAGTGAACATCTTGCTTTTCACCTTCGGTGAAATAAAATATACTGTACGGGAATTTTTTAGAAGAGGGGCCCAACAAACAAGCTGGATCTATGAATGTGGAAATAACCACAAGCGGGAAGAAACATTCCGTAATAAGGAAGATCAAATTCTTGTAGTAATAGACAACTATTAACAGACACATAAAATCAGGGAAGGTGGGTGCAGCACGTAGCAGGCACGGGACGAGAAATTCATAAAAATTTTTGTCAGAACTGACAGAAACACAACCACTTTAAAGACGGTATAGAAATCGCGGGGGGAAGGGGTTGGAGATGTTAGCTGAATTATTAATGTGAGTCAGAATATGTATCAGTAGGATGCTGTTCCGAAAATTGTGCGGAATTTCATCAGCTCAGCGAAGATTTTTGTCTCAAGAACAATCTGGCCCCATCCTGTTAATTAATTATTAATGCAGGCCATTTTGTGCCATCATAATGTTGAGCGAACTTTCAACTTTTGCTACGTTTTGGTGTTTGTGATTTTTTAACACGCTGAAAAGACATTAGACATTATAACTTGATTTGTATCTATCAAGTCACAGAATCCAGAGCGCTATGGCCACTAACTAGGCCCATATTCTTAAAAATGAATCGAAATTTGAATAGCTGTATTAACCAGTTTCAGTCCTCCAATACATATCGTACTATCTCACTGAGATCTGAGTTTAACCACAACAGACTTACTATCCAAAAGGTAACCACACTACACAAGTCAGTACTCTTTTTTTACATTTACTTAAAACATGCGCTGAAAAAATGTTCTCAATACTCATAACACACTAATCAGACACATTTTACAACATACTACAATCTTTTCTATCGTCATCTTCGGGCATGGTGTATCTACATAAAATGCCATGACTTTACGGCGGCGGTGATGGCTCTAGTGTCCCTTTAATAGTCATCTAGCCGTCATGTTGCTATTATTGACTACCGGAAATTAACCCTTTAAAGACCAAACGTATCGGTTTTATATAAGGACTCAGTGCGTACCGCGCTGTAAACTCTCCACTTCCGTTATAAAAACCAATCTCTTAATGTTTTTAAGGCAAAAGTTGGTGTTTGTTCTGAGATCCGTACAAAACAAGCAAACGCAATGTGGGCACCACGTAGAACCTTTTAATCCTAAACCTGGTGGTATGTAAAGTTACCGCTAGGCTTTAAAAGGTTAAGGAAGCACATTCACAGATTGGCCACATGTCACAAGATTTTCTTAACTGCCGTCCAACGGTGGTTTTAAATTTATTCGGACATAAGAGCACAATATCGCGACTTCCCTTCCTGAAACAGGGATGCACAAATCCCGGGCGTCAAGTCGCGACTACATTTTGTATAGTGGCGCCTAATTTGTATGAATGCTCGTCATAAGAAACTTGCTTCATGTCACCCTGCTGGCACCTATAATTTTGAAGTGGCGCCTAGATTTTTGGAAAATTTGTGCACCCCTGCCTTATAAGATAATAGAAGCAAGCCAACAGCCACTCATTTCCCAATTATTTCTTCTAACTCACGTAGTACACTTTATACGCAAACCTTCCACAAGGCATTTATTTAAAATGTGATATAAACACTAATATGAGTAACGTGCAACGGAATAAGACTGAATGTCAGCATCAGAGAAATGCTGTAACTTTGTAACGTCACAAGCAGCCCGCACTATGGCTGCTTTGATTGTCACTATCGGAATGATTAGGGCTTTGTAACTGAAATGTTAATGCAGACATAACGCTCAAATTGAGAGCTAATCTTTACACACAAAAATTAAACTCCTTCCGTGACACCACAGTAATGACAGTCCCAAAATACTGGCTGTCAACAAGCTGTGGGTAAATGCAACTCTGTCTCCCTGCACTAACACGAACAGCCTGTTTGCAGTTTCATATTCGCACAAGCGAACTTCGCTTCCACACGCATCACACATCCGCTTGTTCTGCACAGGTAACTTTTATCGAAAGTGAATCACAGTTCCACAACATACATTGCATGCAAATATGGCGACACGACAAAGGATACAAGATATGTGAATTTTGAGGTTATGTTACCTATGCCTATTAAGATTACTGTCTGGTGGAATATGACGCAGTGTACCAAGAAATTTTTATTGGGGGGGGGGGGTGCTGACCTTTTAGTTATATATAATTCATGTTCGATTTTAAAGACTATGCTACAAAAATGTCATAAATATAACTAACATAACACTGCAACTGCACTTATACGCATGCAAATATAGCTACATGTTCCATGACTCACTCAATGTAAATCACAAGGTCTAATCTCCTTGTTTTTTAAGTCTATCTGACACTCCCTACGTTTTTTTCAAAATTCCAACGTACTAATCTGAGTCCATTTCAGTAGCTGATTTCGGCAGAAGAGTGAATCGCGCAAAACGTTTGATATCATCGTGCCTACAAAAGTATTGTTTTTCTTTAATTTCAATTTGGGGGGGGGGGGGCTGCAGCACGGCAGGCCCCACTTTGGGTGCGCGTCTATTGCTATCATTCGGTGCAGAATCTTTTGTCTTCCAGGTTGCTATCCAAAAACACAAAGATTAGGGTATACAGAACTATAATTTTACCTGTTGTTCTGTATGGATGCGAAACTTGGTCTCTCACACTGAGGGAGGAACAAAGACTGAGGCTGTTCGAGAATAGGGTGCTGAGGAGGATATTTGGGCCTAAGAGGGACGAGGCGACAGGGGATTGGAGAAGACCACATAACGAGAAACTTAATGACCTGTACTCATCACCAAATATTATTCGGGTAATCAAATCGAGAAGACTGAGATGGGCAACACATGTGGCACGTATGGGGGAGGAGAGAGGTGCATACCGGATTTTGGTGGGGAGACCCGAGGGAAGGCGACCACTTGGGAGACCCAGGCGTGGATGGGAGGATAATATTAAGATGGATATTCGGGAAATGGGATGGGAGGACATGAACTGGATTCAGCTGGCTCAGGATAGGGACAGGTGGCGGGCTCTTGTGAATGCGGTAATGAACCTTCGGGTTCCATAAAATGCGGGGAATTTCTTGACTAGCTGAGAAACTGTTAGCTTCTCAACAAGGCCTCTGCTCCATGGAGTTAGTTAGTTAGTTAGTTAGTTAGTTAGTTAGTTAGTTAGTTAGTCTATTCTGAACCGTGTCCGTTCATCACAAATAATAGCAATTTAACCACAACACTGCGTTCTAACCTAGTGGATCCGACTATCAAAGTAACACATAAAATGGCACCCTAACCTTGTGGATTATTGAAGTAACCCCACGTTGGAAGGCCGACGGCAGCAGCACCAACTGCAAAACAGATGAAACCTAAACAGGCCACTGCAGACGAATATAAAGCCTTCTTGTTACTCTGATCGGCCATAATTGAAACCTCATGCTGAACACGATACGCAGGCACTCACAGAACACATCACACAGTACTGTAGCACTTCTCCGCTGCACTAAATCCACTCCAATTCTGCGATCAGCTTGTTTCCCATTGCACTCAGAATGCTCGTCTCAAGGTGAGGAACACCGAAGTTGGTCGTTTGGTCTTCACCGCTAGATAACACAACCAATTTATTTGTGAAAGCAAGTGACGTCTTACCGCGTGTAACACAAATCGGTTTAATGCACAATATGTAACATTACCCGTCAAATGGGACAGGGAAATCACTTCTGCTCTCACCAATAACGCACAGTGAAACGTTTAATGAATTATTTACGGTGCCCTTCTCATCAAACAACAGGCAATAACAGTAGGGGCTGACTTTCATTTTGATTAATGAAATGTTTATTTGCAAATGTTAAATGCTCTCCCCAGTTTACTCTTGCTAATTGCACACAATATTAAATATTACGGACCAATCTGCCTTACAATAGATCAGCTGTAGTTCATTTAAAATTCAAAACATTTACAGTTTTTACTGTACCGTTTTCAGGGGTGCCTTCCATTCGAAAATTTCATTTCTCACTACCTCTACAGCTGTTGAATTTAAATGATCAGACATGTTGGAAATGTTATGAAGAAGAACCAGAACATAAATAAAGCTGAGTAAAGTTGCTGTGCGAACGACCATGGACGTGAACCACACGAGTTAACTGAGAACAACACTACATTGTTACCAAACGTAAAAATAATTTGTTTGTCGAACCACAGGTCACTTGGTAACCTTCGTTCATAAACACGGCGTCTAATCACTTCAAGTTTTGTAACACACAAAAAAAAATTCAAGTCGCAAATATCTCCGCCTCTGCCACACAATTCACTCGTAATCACTAGTGCCAATTGTTGCAAAAATAATGAACCAACATTTCACATACGTAACACTAATTCCTGTGTAAATTGATGTAAAAAGCGTGATCGAATGGGCCGGCCACTGTGAGGTACGCTTGCTGCTCGTATCACCACTGTTTCGTTATTTTTTTGTCCGTTCCTCCCTACTCAGTTGACAGACGTAAGTCACACGTCACCACCGCTGGACAAACATGCTTCATTTTTACGACTGCCAGACCGTGCTTAGCACGCAGCGACACCAAGAGCAACCGACGTGACGTACGAAAAACATGCTCCGGTAAACAAACGTATCTTCACATAAACCAGACACAAGTGGCAGCAACACGCCGCCATGCGGTAACCGATGTCGTTACAATTACTATTTCACTCCACATGCAAAAGTCTCGTAGTGATCTGGCAAGCAACGAGAAAACAAAGTTTTGAAACCACCTTGCATGAAGCGATGGAGGGGGGGGGGAAGTCAGACGCAGTGGAAGGGGTAAGGGGAATATAACTATGTTGAGTTATATCGAGTCCCTAGTGGGTATAGGATGCTTCACAAGAAATGACGATATGGACGCCAGTTAACTACCATTATGTGACTATTATCCACTTCTCTTTATGCAGTGTATATACATATTTATTTATACATTAATTTAATATTACTTTATGCAATTGTAATATTCATAACTTAAGTCAAACGTATATTGATTATTTTTCGTTAATTAACCAGTTTTATCTCTAGTTTAAGGCATTTAACATGCTCTGTATCCAATCACATACCTTCCGCTCATTAACTTATTTAAGTCGTAGTGTGTTTCCTTTGTTGCTATACGATTGTTCAATTAATAATTTCTACGGTAATCTTTCGATACATGTCTTGCCCGTGCATATTTAAGAGGCACTATAGTTCAACTACTTGTGCTTTCCATTTATTAATTTTTAAATTAAATGTCATTTATCAACCTACGTGCTCTATAATTGTCACTTTATCATTCAAGTCATTAGTTTACCAACAAGTCATGACATGCCTGTTTGTTAAGCGTATTTTTCCTCAGTACTTCACACATTCATTGCAGCATAACGTATAAGAAGAATAAGAAGCCATACTCGTTCACAGTGACTAGGCTATTGGCTGACCACAGAATAGGGGTTCGATACAACAGTTCGTCTACTACTACTAGAGAAATCACATCACTGTGGCCATATTTATGATGTTGGGTGCGCTTTGCTGCGAAGTGCATACAGAAAATATAAAAATTATTAATGAAAATGTCAGAATGACACCAACATTACATACAAAATCACATATAATTGCGCTTTGTTACTCTGTTATTTGCTACATTCCAACCTGGGAGCAATGTGAGTGCTAAACAGAGCCATGTCCATGTTCTTCTTGTGATTTCTTGCGGCTGACAGCTGTGTTCTCTTTCCTTACATATTCTTACTTGCAATTAAGCTGTTACTATTTTCTATCTTGTTCTTTTTATATGTTGATGTTACTTGTACTTTATTAACCTTTTAAAGCCTAGCGGTAACTTTACATACCACCGGGTTTAACATTAAAAAATTCTACATGGTGTCCACATTGCGTTTATGTGTTTTGTACGGATCTCAGAACAAACAGCAACTTTTGCCTTATAAAACATTAACAGACTGGTTTTTATAACCGACGTGGAGAGTGTTTACAGCGCGGTACGCACTGAGTCCTTATATAAACAGATGCGCTTCGTCTTTAAAGGGTTAATCTTTCGTTTTATTTGCTATATTGGCAATAATATACCAGGCTGACTCGCATACTGAAATTAGTACATAGCTATTAAAAGCTGAAATAGATGTAAACAACACTTATACTGGTGCTGTTAAGAACAGACATACTTACTGGTCTTGACTGGTGGCATGAACACAAACTGAAACGCAAGAGGTGATGTAACCTCAAAAATGGTATGGGCCACAAATTTCGTAAATACGTCATGCGGAACTTCTGTGTTCAATGAGGGTTTCCTCAGGCGTGTTACGAATCGTTTTCTTCTGCAGCCTAACCACAATTATACGATTAAATAACATGTAAAAGTTTCCAACCAGCGATTAGCCCAAGCATATTGCGGGAGCACTGCTTACAGGCAGGCGGTCCTTGACGTACACCATTAACTTAATGCTGTATACGGAAATCATCTCCGTTTATCATGAAGACCATATAACACACAGAAACACGCACTGCGGGTGATTGTATAATTTTATTAACGCTAAACATAGGGGGTACATACGGTAACTACTGGGCTTTGAAGGGTTATAACATTAATACCAGGAAAGACTGGCCAAATTCTGAGGCCTAAGGGATGTATCTAGGAGGCACCTTTCCCCATCGATTAAACTGAATTTCGTTACATCACCACTGTCTAACGTGCGACGCGTCTTAGCACAGGATATCCCGTTTTGTTTCACAAATTAAACTATTTCAGTTTGTTATATGTCTTCGGACTTAACATTGTCTTTAAAAGTATTTGCGTTAATATTAACAGGATGGGAAACGTTCATGGTCAACTATTTAACTTTTTCGGCTCTCACTTTTTGTTATTTTTCGCAATTTCAGTATTATACAATGTCATTAATATTAATAGGGTCCATTAAATTACTATTACTGTTACATGTTACTACAGTTCTTTTTATAGCCTATTATTTTGGTCTAATTTTCTGCGTTAATTCTGTCGATTTTAAATTTAAATTTGTCATGACATCAAAGCTTCACCCCTTCGAATTTGACATATATATACATACATAATCTGTCTAAGACGAGGTAGACCTAAACTTACCTGGGCGGAAGGGATTAGAGGACTGATGGAAGAAAAGGGATTAATAGAAGAAGACTGGAATGACAGGAGCAAGTGGAGGAAGAAGATAATATAATTGTCAAATGGGGGCAGGAAGATGTGGAAACATTGTACAACCTGCTGAATAAATAAATAAATAATCTGTCTACGTACCAAGTTTACTATTATTATTATTATTATTATTATTACTATTACTATTATTATTGCAGTCTGTTTATTTTCCTTACTTACACAACATGCACATCGCACGAAGTAGAAAATCATTAAATTCACAATAAAATGACGTAATAATACACAATATGCGACACTGCATTATTGCGTTACACGACAACAAAATATATATACGTGGCGCCATGCCATGTAATTATAGTCAAATATCAAGCAATGTTTATTAAACGTTATGACTATTTGCACGTTTTATTTAATTACCTGGCATGCAAATCGCAGCCCTGTGGCGCCATATTGTGCTCAGACTGTCACATGTATTTCTTGAAGTTATAAACTGCGCGATATTAACCTGAATGGACGTAGGTCTTCATGTAAAGTGTCCGTTACTTTTGTCCGGCTTTAACTAAACTTGAATTTAGTCGACGAATTTTAATAAAAACCGCAATATAAAATTTCTCAAAAATCCGAACGGTGACAAACGGGTCGTTCTATACGGACGGACAGGTAGACAGATGGACATGACAAAGCCAAAAGTCATTTTTTGAAATCAATTTGCGAAAGCACCTACTAAAATAAAGAAACTCTGTTAACCTTTTAAAGCCTAGCGGTAACTTTACGTACCACCAGGTTTAACATTAAAAAATTCTACGTGGTGCCCACATTGTGTTTATGTGTTTTGTACGGCTCTCAGAACAAACAGCAACTTTTGCCTTATAAAACATTAAGAGACTGGTTTTTATAACCGAAGTAGAGAGTGTTTACAGCGCGGTACGCACTGAGTCCTTATATAAAACATACGCTTCGTCTTTAAAGGGTTAAATGTTCGTGCAGCAAAAGAAATTACGTACTGTAACAGGACTCTATCAAAGTATTCCTTGTAGGGGGCACAGGAAATGCTGTTCCATTTATTTTTGCCAAAATGTTTTGTACCCACTCTACGCGTCTGTCGTATTTGATGATCTTTCCTAGCCCTGTCACCGGTGATGCGAAAGATATAGCAACTTGTAACAGCTGCAGCGTGGGTAGTGACTACGCTGCGGGCCGGAAGACCGAGGAAATGTGGTTCGATTCCCGAGGTGGCAATGAAATATTTACCTTCTCTAAAGCGTGCCGAACGGCGGCCGGGATAGCGTTGTAGGAATAGCGACTCGCTACGAGCTGGACGGTGGGAGATTTTCCATACCCGTCCAGACCGGCCGTGGGGCTCATCCCACCTCCTGCACAAAGAACATCAGGTCATTCCCGGTGGTAAAGCGGCTGGGACGTGCCGTTGACCACCCACGCCCATCTAGTGCCGAGGTTATAAAAAGGGTGATTTCATGGCATGTTACAGGGAGAATTTTAAAGCGTCCGGAACGACTCTGCAGCCTGTCCAACCTTGGATTCAATGGATGCCAAGGTTATTTTTCCAGAAGGTAAAGCGGGTGGAGCGTGAAGCTTATCATTTACCTACATCTGGTGTCGAGTTTAATAAAGCATATGCCTTCATTCTTTTGGACTTTTCATGTAATAGCTCAAAACTTATCCGGACAGTTTTACCTGTGGGATTGGCTACAGTAATAAACTGCAGAAAATATTCTGTTTACATCCACGTATATTTTATGAACAATTTTATACATCGGTTAATTCGAGGCCTGGAGACCAATACCGTTTCATCTTCTGCACTTCACGCACAACTGGCCGTGTAATTTCTTCTGCCAAACTCTAAATCATATCATTTCGCAGCGTGCGGTTAAAATAATGGCACCTGTTTTCCCTATGAACGCAGCACGCTGCGTATCTCGTCATTAGGGAGTTACTGAAACAAACGTCATCATTCATTTAGTTTGTTCTAAAAAGCTGTTATTGATTTCACGAGAGTCACCTTTACCGCAGAAGGCAATGTTCCTCTCGGCTACGTCAATTACGTCTGAAATAAGACCATATAAAACACTGGTTACATACGGTGTTTCATGTGGCATCTGAAAAAGACTGGGTGACAGTCGTTAAGTGAAACTCAAGTCTCCAGTTTACTACGCAATTCATGTGGTCAGAGTACCATCGTGAGATTCCCATGCCTTTTAAACGTAAGCGTAACGTCATGAATGACGCACCCCGATGCCTCAGTCGGTATTATGCCTACGCAACAGACTGACGTCAGTGTAACTGTGTCTGAATTCCCAGAACGGAAGGAGAGTTTTCACCCCCACGTCCACTCCGGATTTGTGACTCACGTGGGACCTGTCCGATGACCACTGGTGAATCCTTCCCGGAGGGATAAACGACACGTGCGTCGGCTGACCTCTCAGTTCCATCTAGTGTAGAGACTGAGAAATGCCGGTGATATACCACATCCATAGGCTCATATTGGGCTGTAGCATTGGCCCACTCAAGGTGGGGGGGGGGGGGGCTTCCGGACTGCAGCCCCCCCAAACCGAAATTTAAAAAAAAAACAGATTTGTAGACACGATATCAAGGTTTTGCGTGATTTGCACTTCAGCCTAAATCAGCCACTTAAATCGGCTGGTGACTGGTACATTGGAATGCTGAAAATTATAATAAAAACTTACGAATATGTAGATTTTGTTTTCTTTTTCAGTTAGTTTTAACCTTCCCTGTGACCTAACTAGATGTCGGCTCGGAGATTTTGACATGATTTTCGTAAATAGTTTTTAAAATCAAACACAAATTATATATAGCCTCAGGGTCAGCCCACCCCCCCCCCCCAAAGAAAAATTCTGCGTGCGCCTATGGACTGTAGTGACAATTTGTTACCTTTATCCTTTTTCACACGCACAAACGAGTATTTTTGTACTGTCGAACCTGAGATGGGTTGAATAACGTACAGCACTAACGACGACGACGACAACAACAACAATAATAATAATAATAATAATAATAACAACAACAATCACAGTGTGTGTCTCAGGGGTTCAAAAGTTATGCCAGTTGCGACAGGAACTTTATTGCCTGGCGACTGACTGACCAATCAGCGTACAGTACTTGGCACTTTTAATTCCTGTAATATCACGTCATCATTTAGATAACGATCAGGCGACTGCCTCTGTGTTACAAA
Organism: Coptotermes formosanus; assembly: GCA_013340265.1. Lineage (NCBI taxonomy): Eukaryota > Metazoa > Arthropoda > Insecta > Blattodea > Rhinotermitidae > Coptotermes > Coptotermes formosanus. The sequence continues at coordinate 86,418 of BLKM01000895.1, forward strand.
TTATGTAGCAAAGTGTAAGATCAGCATAATTAGTTGGCATACGTCATAAACATCACATAATTCCCATATTTTGTCATTATTGTATAACGAGCCTGAGACTGATACAATTTTTTGGAGAGGAATTACGTATACTATCGCTAATGCTGTTTTAGACATTTTCTTGTATTACCTCTTTTCTATACGTTTTCGCTTGTTCTTTGTTATTTGTGTATTTTTCCCACGTTTTTGTGTTCTCTCTGTAATCGGCCTTATGGCTCTTGTGCTAGCACATTAACAATAAAGAACCTAATTATTATTATTATTATTATTATTATTATTATTTTATTCTACTGAGCACGGACACTTCAAGCCTGTGTGTCCGGCTATGACTCGGACACTTAATTGCACGCCAAAGTTACTTTGCAGTATTTTACTGCTATACATGCTGCAGTGACTAGGCTACGGGCTGGACAATTCGGGGTTCGAATCTCGATAGGGGCAAGGGACTTGTCTCTTCCCCACAAGGTCCAGATCGTCTCTGTTGCCCACCCAGCCTCCTATTCAGGGGGTAGTGAGAATTACTTCCCTGCAGGTAAAGCGGCCGAGGCGTGAAACTGACCACTCAGCCCGATCTACAGTCTAATTCTGGTAAACTCAAACTTGGGTCAGTGATGAAGAAGGAGGGAAAGGAATAAGCAAAAGGTCGGCGTTAGGTGAGAGGCTGGTACCTGTTTTATGGCGCCAGATGTCAGTGAAAAATACCAGTCCCAAATACAGCGGCCGCTAGAACATCTGAAGCTGGCACAATCACTTTAATTAATGCAGGTGATAAATGTTTCTTGTATAGACAATAGTACCTGAGTCGTATACCCTCGCCATCCAATTATTCAGCCCATGCCACCCGCATTCCATAAATACCTTCTAAGTCTTAATTTAACAGCACTTAGTGCAGAGGTTAAGAATCACTGGACTTAACCTCTACTCCCCCCACATACTAGCATAAGAATAGGAATAACTTTACCTTTATCTTTACAATATACACTTCGAGGTACGGCGTAATTACCCTTGTGTTTATGTATGTTGAAATAAAACGTACACCCATTGCATTTACATTAAAACTAACAACCAAGGAACTATTACGAATGGTTGTCAGAACAGCCATGTTGTCACGGCATACTGAACAGCCTATACCTCCTTCTCCTACTCTCCCACCACTGCATCGCGACAGCCTACCTGGTCTAGCCTCGTGGCGGGTGCCCAAGTATTTGAAACAAGACACGACGCTACTACCTTACCAAGTTATTACTCGTTGTTTTTGGGGCTGTTTTACTTTCAGTGTGAATGGTGCTGGTTATACCTCAGTTTTATTCTTACCATAATACCAGTTCTTTACTCAACAGCACAAGAAACTGCATCTGCTGTTTCTTATGATGTAATTAGGTGCAGTCGGTTGTAGTGTGGCCCCCCAAACGCAAAGCGTGGCTACGTAGCATTCTCTGTCAGTGCAACGGAGACACCCACCAACAGCAACAACGGTTTAACCTCGCAGCAGAAAACTTCATCCACTATGCAAAGTGACGCAAAAACCACTCGACACTCGATGTTTCGTAGAAAGGCCATACATACGATAATACTGTCTTTGGCAGGTAGCATGTGAAGAAGTTTCGGACAGACTCGATGTGTCAAAGCAGAAGCAACACACTTCCGAACACTTCGAACAGTCAATCAGTGCAAGTGTTTTGTCAGTAAAGTTCAATTAACATGTTGCCTCTAGTGTCACGGAACTTCTGCGACACTCTGTATAATAACAATTCGACCTGCACACAAGTTACAAGAAAAATTATGTAGGCATAAATACGCTTACTAAAGATATATAATTACAAACTGCGAAGTAAAATACTGCCTATAATCTCATCAAACGCAGGTATATATTATACGGTTAGTATACATGTCAGAGATTTTAATATAATTCTAAGTGTGGGACATATTAATAGAGTCATCCTTGATCACGTGACGAAAATAAAAATAACATATGCAGCCAATAATAATACTTTAAAGCACTAATATTAACAGGAATGTGTACGTTTACGAATTATAATCAATTACACAGCCAACTGAAATAACATAGCCATATGTTTTAGAAAAACTACATATATAGTTTTATTATATATATTATAGTTTTGTGAAATTTCGTCAAATATTTCGAAAACCCTTAAATTTTTAAAAATACGTTATATGAAATACAGAAAGTAAGCTGAAACTGGTATGGTGTTAGAAAATCTATTTCAAAATCATACACCGTGAATAACGGCAACAAACTTCACATTTTTTCCCATCATCATCGTGTCAGTTAAACATCAGAATATCCAGGTACTCCGGGTCCCTGTCGAACGCAGAGACATCTGGCTAATACCCTCATACCACAACTGAACTATATTATATGTGTTACATTCAAATATTTCGTTATACCTAGGGAAAGGTAATTCATGGGAGGTCAAAATATTGATAAGCAAATACAATTAGCTTTCCGCTCGCTTAAAAATTAAATGACGCCTTTCCAGCACTACAAACCAGTAAAATTATGCTCACAGATTCCGACTTATCAGAACACTTGTCTAACAGACAAAAACAATCTCACGAAAAGCAGCACAAATAGAATATGTACAGTTATTACATGTGTGCTACCAAAGACGATAAGTGCCGTCAAAATTTTCCATACACCTCGCGTTTTCGCTAGATGGTGTCACCCACTGCCAGCATAACCGTCACAAGGTTTAACCGTAAGCAAGGCTGTACTAGGCTTAGAAATGGCTTATCAGAACTAGGCTGCGCTCAACAGTTAAAGTCCATGGAACAATTAACACGTGTTTAAAGGGACTCGTTACAAAGAAAGGTCGTGAAAAACGCGCGGTCGCTCATGTCTGCGAGCGCAGAAAATGTTTACTTGGAATTTAAGTTGTCAACGTAAAACAAACACGTTTTGCTAATTTCAAACGTGGAACTACGAATTATGGGAAGTATCATTCTTTCTTTTTCCGCATTATAGAGGCATTAACTTCACATTTTACGCATTATACAGGCATTGACTTCATATTTTCCGCATTATAGAGGCATTAACTTCATATTTTCCGCATTATAGAGGCATTAACTTAATATTTTCCGCATTATAGAGGCATTAACTTAATATTTTCCGCATTATAGAGGCATTAACTTCATATTTTCCGCATTATAGAGGCATTAACTTCAAAGTTTCCGCATTATAGAGGCATTAACTTCATATTTTACGCATTATAGAGGCATTAACTTCATATTTTACGATTCAAACAAGACAAGCAGTGTACGTATAATGCAACACTGAGGCGTGTTTAAGTAAAAATCGTTGCCGTGGAAAAGCAGTATTACATATGCTGAGCCTGTGTCTGTAGCCTTAGTTATCCAGCATGCAAAGCGCATGCGCCGTATTATATTGTCATCCGTGGCCTGTCCGGCTGTACCATATTTTTCCACATTATCTCACAAACTGCACGATTTCGGAAAAAAGTTATTGAACATGAAATATGTATTTGGATTTTCTCTACAACTTTGTCTCAAACATTTCTCATTCTAGGACGAATTGAGTGAGATACGATCACAAATTTATATAGGTCTTCATGTAAAGTGCCCGTTATTCTTGCCAGATTTGAATTAAACTTGAATTTTTTCGACAGATTTTCGAAAAATCTTCAAATCTCAAATTTTAAGAAAATCAACCCAGTGGGGGCTGAGTTGTTCCATGTGGGCGGACGGACAAGACGAAGCTATTAGTCGTTTTTGGAGATTTTGCGAAGGCGTCTAAAAAACTACAGGTGCGAATTTTATCAAAGTCACTATCAGTTTAAAGGCAGAGAGACCCAACTTGATATCTCATACTCTTAGTATGTCGCATAACCTTTTAAAGCCTAGCGGTAACTTTACATACCATCAGGAGTAACATTCAAAAATTCTAGTTAGTACTCATGCTTCATTTATGTGTTTTGTACGGATCTCAGAACAAACAGCGCCTTTTGCCTTATACAGCATTAACTGACTGGTTTTGTATAACCGAGGTGGAGAGTGTTTACAGCGCGGTACGCACTGAGTCCTTATATAAAACAGATACGCTTCGTCTTTAAAAGGATAATGAGCTGTCTGCGACATTTACAGCGTCCATTTCCCCTTTTCCCTACGCGCGGTCTCTTCAGCAAACTTTCTGCAATTCAACATTCACTTCCCTGCATATTCAACAGGGTGGAATTTAGAAAGAGAGGGACCTATTGCTGTGCAGATTTCTAAAGTTGATAGATGGCCAATTTAAAGCGAAGCACGTTGAAGCCTTCGAAACTCGTTTGCATTTAGCTGTTGACACTGGATTTGTTTTCGTACAAGTCGACGACTTGAAGATGTGCCGAAACTAACTTCCTTTATTGAGCCTTGAAAATGCCTACGAGTTCAAACTCTTCTTCCAGTTTCTGGTTTTCATTAATTAATGCCCTCTGGACCATCGTCATTTCGAAATATCGCGAGAGAATAATTACATTAACACACTTTTTTCGTAAGCGTTTTCACTGCAAGTAACCTCAGTTCGCCGACGTTTCGGGACAAACTATCGGTCCAATCTTTAAGGGTCAAGGAGTCTTTCTTGGACTTCTTTAATCCTTAAAGATGGGTTGTCCCGAAACGTAAGTAAAGAATTGCCACTTGACGCTGCATAATATTCCAGAACAGCGCACATCTCATCAACATGATGGTGTAAGCTTGAAATAACCTGACTTTATATTACCTATCAAACTCCTCAAAAACGATTTTCTGTTTATCAGAGGCATTTTTACTCTTTATATTTTTATCCCAAGAAATACCGTCTGGGTGTCATAACAAAATTTTCTTGCAATTCCAATCTGACAAATCAGCATGCGAAATTTTAGTCTTTCGCCGCGGTGAAGTTGCGGTCTTCGTTCTTGTCGGATTTAGAAAGGCGAAGATCTGTAGTTTGTTACCAACGTTTTGGAAGGGCGTCTCAGTTTCATCCGCAAGGGTAAAGATGTCCAAGCTGAGAACTATTTCTTTGCCTATGTTTGTGCCTTATAACCTATTCTTTAACGGAAGCGACAGTTCTGACAAATCAGAACAAAATATCCAGGAATAAAATTAATTTTGCAATGAATGTTGAATACACAAATTATATCATTTTATTTTAAGTATTCCACGGAAAGTACCAGATGTTTGTAAGTAATTCGAAATAGCACCATAAATGTCTTTTGCTTTGGCACCGCATTTTACGGGTCTCAAGTCAAAATAAGAGAAATGTGGATATTTGGACTCAGCCACTGCCATTTTTAAGCAAATACGCGAACAGTTTTTACTATTAATATTAGCTCATTCACCGTACCTGACTCATAAAGTAAAGTAAAATAAAGTAGATTGTACCAGAACATGCCATAAAGGCGCAGAGGGGGAGAAGAGGTACAGTTCTATTCTTTCTTTGACCTCAGCGCTAGATGGGGGTGTGTGGTTAACGCCACGCCCCGGCCGCTTTACCCACGGTAATGACCCGGTACCCATTGTATATGAGGCTGGGTAGGCCCCAAGGGCCGGTCTAGACGGTTGCGGAAAATCTCGCCCTACCGAGATTCGATCCCCGGTCCTTGCAGTCCGTAGCGAGTCGCTATACCGACTGAGTTATCGAGGCCCACACGTAACAGATATTTGATTTTATTTAAATACAATATTTTTTACAACTGCTGTTCCAAGTTTGTTCCCCGCGTGATTTGCAATATCTGTACACAACTTAATGCATATAGAACAAATTCAAAGTGGAAACCATTTAGGTCTGCCAATTCAGCGTCACTGTCATGTGTGTACACTGGTAGTTTAATTGTTTCTGTATTTATGAAATTTTTTCACAATCGCGCCATCCGGTTTGTCGTTTCACCACGTTCACTACCGACACTCACTTCCGTACCACAAAGCTCGCGAGATGCAAGGAGAATACTTCGAATTGTTAGGTGTCCGAAATAACTGACCTCCCTGCATACAACGGCATACTTCGCTGGTTTTCATTGTTATCCTCGGATACTGCAGTCTGTCTGCAAGAAAATATCAATACACCAGCATTCTAGAAATAATTCTCTTTGTTAGGGGTTGCCGTATTCGCCATGCTTGTTCACAGAATTACCTGCTGAATATGAAGAATATTTGCATTCTTGTGCAGTTATTTTATTTTCCGCCTGCATGATTACACCTACGTTTAGTTCGTCTTTATGTTGAGGACTCTTTCTTGTAACGTCTTTTAAGGCGTCCGTTTTCACAACAATTCTTTATATTAAATGTCTAACTAACTTACTAACTAACTAAGTAAGTAAGTAACTAACTAACTAACCAACTAACTAACTCCATGGAGCAGAGGCGTTCTTGAAAAGCTAACAGTTTCTCAGCTTGTCAATAAATTCCCCGCATCTTATGGAACCCGGAGGTTCATTACCGCATTCACAACAGCCCCGCCACCTGTCCCTATCCTGAGCCAGCTCAATCCAGTCCATACCCCCCTCCCCATCCCACTTCTTGAAGATACAGGCTTCTCACAATCCATGTTCCAAAACTCATATCCCTTTTCTGTAGCTGGTGTCGTATAAAAGAATAAGTCCAGGTCCGAGGCATTGTGTAATGGTTCGTAACGTCATAATTTTTTACGGTGAGGAGTTGTTAGCACCTCGCCCAACCCCCAAGCTGCAGGACCACCCCTTGTCGGCTGTCCGCCACTGCTTATTCAACGTATGCGCAGCTACCCTCCATAACTGGAGGCCGTTTCCTCCATCCGCAACCTGAGGACGCGCCATGCCGTGGTGACACGGACGCACTTAACGCGGATTAACTGGCTAACACTCTTCATTAAACCGAAAACACACCGCCTCAGCAACTGACTATGGAACTTTGCTGCCTACCCACATGTTTGTGGAAAACAGAAAACATCTTGAGGTCCTTAGCAGCCGACAAAATAAAAATATGAGTCATATGCTTTTCTCTCTGCCCTACCGACATTGCGGACCCTCTGTCATTCGCCGACAGTAACTGCGGCGGCGCCTTTGCAGTCACAGCAAAAGATAAGACGAAGAAAGTAACCGAGCGCCTTAGCTCTTTTGCAGTGATTTGTCACCCGCATTACCAAAATAAAAGAGAAATAAAAGCTCCCTGCACTGGCAAAGTGCAAAGAATATATTCCAAAGCCTCAGCAGTTGTATTTACAGCCGCGCCCAGTAACTTCAAGACTGTCAGCAAGTTCCACGATACGAATAATATAGACTAGCTAGGTGCTAGGTCTGTCTTCCTAGCAGGTTATGAAATCCACACAGTGGATAGGGAGCCCTTTGCTGCGTGTCTCCTTTGTGACGGCTTTGGAAACATCAAAATTGCTCCGAAATTAGGCAGACGGCTTTTACACTGTTCATATCTATCGAGTACTTTATATCAAATTAATAAATAATTTTCCATTAAAAGCACTAAAATTCTTGTCAAAACTTTTGTTCGTAACCTGTATGAGAAGTATTGAGTGGTGTGCGTCCACCGTTTTAAGATTAATTACATACCCAATTATCGAAATATTATTTGTATTTCTAGGTTAGATTTAATATATATTAGATACGTATTAGATTTAATATACATGTACATATATGCATCTCAATAACTTTATCAGTGTTCAAATAACTCAGCACTGCCTTACTAACATCTTATTTTCCAATAATTAATACTTGTGTACGAGTTGGTTCTTGACACTTATCATTCTTTGAAACCCCTATTCAAATATGATGGACTCGGATTGTAATTTGCCAAATGTAAGGCAACAATCAGAGTTTCCAATAGCACAACTCGACACAATGATGTGTATTGATAGAAGAACAACCCCACCTGCACGAAACACTATTTATCGAACAATAAGAGGGAACACATACACCTGTTACCAAGGCCAGTCATTAAAATGCATAGTACACCGTAAAGTCTGTTCAGTGTCGCAAATGGTGGGTTTGTCACTGTCAGTATATGGTACAGAAACTGGAAGGAAAATAAGACGGAAGGAATGAATGAAAATAAACACAGAAACAAACGAAAATGGATGAAAGAAAAATAGGACAAACACACAAAGGAGGGGGAGTTAAACAACAGGGACAGAAACAAATAACGAATGGAATAAATGCATGAAAGAAGAAGTAATCAGAGAGGGAAGGAAGAAAGAACAGAAACAGTAAATGAGAAAGAAGCAAAAGAGGGTGGAAGAAATAAAGAATAAAACAGGAACCTAAAGAAGAGAGGGAAGAAATACAACTTTTATCTTTTCCCCCAGCAAAATAATTATATGGGTTCGTACCAACATTCTACCTCTTGCACTGGCTTAACTTTAGCTGTAATTACATTCTTCCACCCCCTCCACAGTTTTGGAAGTGGAACTATGCCACAAGAATTCTGTAGCCTTTATATGTTCTCCTTCCGCGCTATATAGCGTGCTAATCTGTAGGAGGACTTGCTTCACTGTGTGTTTACCATGAAAGACAAATTTTCTTTTCTCCACTTCATGAAGGCATATAGGGGTACTAGAGGTGTAGCTCCATTTATTCTTAACGTCTGCGCTAGAAGCAGGTGAGTGGTCAACTTTACGTCGCGGCCGCTTTACCCGCAGAAGAAACCTGGGGGCTCAGAGACGGTCTGGAAGTTCTGGAATGGAGAAAAGCTCTTGCCTTTGCCGGGATTCGAACCCTGAAGCTCCCATCGAGTAACCTAGTCACTCTACCAACTACGCCACCTCTGCTCTCTGTGATTTTTAACATCTTAAGCAATTTCTGTCTGATGATTCGGGAAGAAATTTTACACAGCGACTTTGGACTAAGAATTGAGTAACATTTCATAGTGCTTAACCGTCCTACTTCGTATCTGAGACGTCGCCGATTAGCAGCTGATTTTACTTGATATTCTTCGGCTTCTCAGCACCATAAAACTGCAAATGCTCTCTCGATTTCACGTCTTTTCAAATACGTAATTACAGTGACATACTTCTCAGTGCGTATTATAAAACTTAAGCATTTTGCAAGTTGTGGTTAAAATAAAACGATTCATGTGTTGTGAAAATCTGGAGATTCATTACGTTATAAGAGAGATGCTAAAGCATACAACATCCATTAAGTCTATTTTCTTGTAAAGGAAGGTCTAACGTTAGAGTGAGTTGAGTGCCCGAGGATTCAGACTGACAGAAATAAGTTTCAGAGTCTGCCAGGTGCCCATGTCAGTGTGTATTCGAAATTTGAAAACTTGTTTAGCGTCGGTCCAACGGGTTACGGATCGGATTCGCACGGCAGTGCCTTCATGTTGTTTCTAGAGGTCGTTGACATTTTGTTTCAAGGCGGAGTGGAATATCAGGTAGGTACTGTCATATCCTAATTAAAATAGGCACAAGCTACACGACTCAACACTTAAAACCAAGCTTCTGTTCTGGTGAAGGAAGTGATCTTCTTCTTTGCATTTTATATTAAAAAAAGTTTTTTTCTGTTTTTGTTTGTTTGTTTGTTTGTTTGTTTGTTTGTTTGTTTGTTTTTTGAGAAGGGTCCCGCAGCAGACGCTACGGACCCACCCCAGCCTTAAGGCTTATTGGGCAACCCTGTGATGAAGATGAAGATGATCAGGTTTTTGTAGTTTTTCCAAGTAATGGAGCATAGGGGAATGAAATTGACAGGAGAAAGCCGAAGTACTGGGAGAGAACTGACCCTGGATCGAACCCGGGCCTCCGCGGTGGTAAAAAGGTTTTACTTCGTTTTAGTTACACAATACCCTACTCAGACCACGGAAATCAGTCCCTTTGATGGTAGAAGCGACAGCGCTCGAAGCTTCCCGCGTTTTATCTCAGCCCCTCTGATATGTACCTACCAGCCACAAACGCTTGTCGGTAACGAAGTTTATCACCATTGACATTCATATGAAAAGAATGACTAGGCAAGTGGAGGGGGACACTTGGAGTTACGCTGGACGGGAAATGTAACATAGCGAGTTGTGCAGACATTCCACGTCGCTTCATTTCGTAGCTTCACCGCAATGGGTACTTTACAGTGCAGTAACACTACACGTGGCCGTGCTATGCCTCAGGCGGCTAGTCGCCGGTCTCTCAATGCGGAGGTCCGAGTTCGATCCCGGGTCATTCCATGTGGGATTTATGGTGGGCAAAGTGGCACTGGGATAAGTTTTTCCCCCGAGTACTTCGGTTGTCCCGTGTCAGTTTCATTCCACCGGTGCTCCATTATACTGAGAAACGGAAAAAAATTATCATCTTCATCAAAAAGTTGCACAATAAGGCTCAAGGCTGCGGTGCGTCCGTAGCGTCTGCTGCGGGCCCTTCACCACAAAAGAAAGGTTACTCTTATTTTCCAAAGCATTCCATTCCTTTCTGCACGAATCAGTATATATGGTATCACACTAAGGCAACAACTACAGACGTCAATTGAATCACGTAGCGAAGATATCCACCCTCATACATCCACAACCACAGTTTTAAGAATATGTAGAAATTCATAGCCACTTTCGCATGCGTCTTTGACCCGATACTTTAAAACCAGTCACACTTTCAAATTAAAATTTGAAAAGGTTTCTACGAAATTTGTGATATAAATTGGTTTCTGTGTTATGACACTATGTAATCTAGGCAACTAAGTGGTTATCGACGTTTTGGAAGAATGCATTTTGTCTGTCTTCCATTTCTGCTATGAATAAGAAGGCACCATCTTGCTCCAGAACTTCCCGTAATCGAGAACATTTCCTTGGTCCGTAACCTCTAGACCGCCTACGGGCTCCACCCAGCTTTCTGGAGTTAACGTGGTTAAAGGGGACGGGGCGTGAAGTTAACCGCTCACCTTCAGCTACTACCGAGGTTACGAATGAGTGGATTTGTACCTCTATAGTGCATATACGCCTTCATGGCGTGAGGCAAATTTACCATATATTTATTTACACACACATATTCATCCCTTGCCGATCCCAGTGGCCGTGCGGCCTAAGGTGTGGGCCCGCAGCCGTTTGCTTGCTGAGATTGCTCGTTCGAATCCCGCCGGGGGCATGGATGTCTGTCTCTTGTGAGTGTTGTGTGTTGTCAGGTACAGCTCTCTGCGTCGGGCTGATCACTCGTCCAGAGGATTCCTACCAAGTATGGTGTGTCTGAGTAAGACTGTGAAGCCTCGATCAGGAGGAAGGTCTGGCCCACTAGGGTCTGCTGTGCCATGAAAAAAAAAAGTCATGCATTTCCTCACAGAGAACACAGTGTTTACCGTTAGAAAGACAAACCAGTCAATTTTCTACAGACATTAAATAGGCGATTATTGTAAGAAACACATCGTAAACAAGAATATTCTGTTTTGACGCAATTCAGAGTTTATATCTAACTTAGCCTTACACACAGTAAACACTAGATTTTAAAAGGGTTAACATATTCAAGCCAGGTAGATGGCTTGCGGGTGTAACTCACATTTATCGACGCTGTAAATTACTAGAATTATATAGCTTTGGCCTTAGGTGAGTGAAAGAGTATTGAGCTTTGGTGGAATGACTGAGACAAGAGAAATCTGATTTATGTGGAAGGAACTTGTCTCAGTGCCAATTTGGGTACCACAAACGCCACGTCGCCTGGCCTGGTACTGAACCCTCTTCTCCGCAGAGAGAGGTCGGCCTATTTACGTCATCTGTACCAATTTTGTGCAAAGGACGCATAAAAAAAAATATGAGATCAGATTCAAACAATTTTGAGTACAAGGTTCTGTCAATTCAGCATCCGGGTGCTGCTCCGATCAGAGGTATTTTTATATATGGACAATGTCAAATAACTGCGCCAGTCGAAGTATGGAGCCAGTGCGCACTAACCCATTTTGCATACGTTTCGCTCGTAATGAAGACTAATTGAAGAAATTGGGTCACATCACGTACGCTTGTTCGGAATGAGAAAAGTCAGTGAATTGTAAAATGCATACAAGGGATGGGCCTGTAACACTTCACAAGGCCCCCCAAAGAAACTTTTCCTTCTGATTAAATAATGTATTTAAGGAGAGTTTCTCAACTCAATGTGTATGATTTTTAACTGTATTAAATTTACCGGGTGCCTATAAAAATTAGTAAAATATAATCTTAATATCTACATCACACAATATTATTGCATGTTAATAATGTAACAAAATCCAGAGTTCTTCGATTTTATTTATAATCCTCACTTTTTCCCCAAGTTCACGTAACTTCTTTGGCGCGTTATTTTTAAATACAATCCACAGTTTATTTCTTCAGAGTATATCTATTTCTTAGCACCACAAGAAATTTTAAAAGGTGTTAATGAATGATATTCTTCAAGTACTTTGTTAACAATCCAATCAATCAATCAATCAATCAATCCAAGGAACGCCCTGAAAGTTGGGAATGGGTAAAGAAAAGTAAAGCTGTCCCTGCCCACGCCATGAAGGCATAGAGGCGGAGTAGAAGTACAGCTGTACTCATTTTTAACCTCGGCGCTAGATGGAAGTTAATGATCAACTTCAGGCCCCTGGCGGTATACCTGCGAGAAAGAACACCGGTACCCATTTAATAAGAGCCTGGGTGGGCCATGGATACTGTCAGGGCGTTTTGCAGGAAAGAAAAAGCTCTTGTTCCTACCGAAATTTCAATAACGGACCTTCTGGCCAATATTTTATAGAATATAAATAACTAAGGTTTAATTACCTGTGTATCTGTTAGATATTTTAATCACAAATAAGTTTAAGAGACAGGAAAATAAGGAGCTTATGAAATAAAATCTGATCTTTATCCCAAAAAAAATCCACTTTTCTCCGGCATCTTCTTGAAAAAGAAAAATATGCAAACAAAACAAAAAACACCATATAACGGTAGTGCGATTGAAAATGTAAGTGTTTTAATAATGCTTATTTCTAAGCAAGTTCTTCGTCCTGAAAAACTCACCGATAGATGTCGTTGCAAATAAATATATACCTTTTGTAGATTACAGTCTTATGGCATATGACGCCGTGTAATTGAAAAATCTCTTTCGTTTCTGCTTAGTACCTTACAGCCTTATTCCCTAAGTAAAACCTTATTCCTGAAAAAGTAACACCCGCCTCTCAAGTTGACAAAATTGTTTTCTGTCTAAATCACATAACTAGTTTACAATTGCATGACTTTTCACTCAGTTTCACACAATTAGATTGTGTGGGAGTGGAAGGAGACATATGGAGCACTCTCATTAAATTACTGACAGAAGGCTGAAACGGATGGGGGGGGGGGGGGGGGGGGGG
>BLKM01000895.1:99798-187345 GCA_013340265.1 Coptotermes formosanus
CCCCCCCCCCCCCCCCCCCCCCCCCCCCCCCCCCCCCCCCCCCCCCCCCCCCGGAGCAATCGTATCTTAAACCCGGTCCAACAAGCCTCTAATCAACCAGCACATAAATGAACAAGGAACTGGAAAAAGATGCCACTAAACCATCAGAGAAGCAAACAGAACTCCCAGATGTATTCCGTAAGCAAACTATATATATATATATATATATATATATATATATATATATGATATTAGGTGACATTTGAATTTGTCACAGCTTTTGTGAGGAAGATTACAGTGTTTTGAGATATGACGCCATACTGATTGGTACTCAAGGTTGCATCATATCCCATAATACTGTAATTTTCATTCAAGGTATGAATTTACTAATTCACAAGCAGGCTAGAAATATATTAACCGGTCAATAAGCAGCCAAAAACAAATAAATCCACCAATCAACCAACAATGAAAGAAGAAATAATTCCACCGATACACAACGAAGGAGCAGAACACCGTATACCAGAAAAAAAATAAAACATACAATAAATATATAAATCAGTCAATAAGCAAAGAGGAAATAAATCATTAACTCAACAAACAACAAAGGAATAAATCACCAAATCAAAAAGCAACCAAACAATAAATTATTCGAACAAAAGGGAACAAAGAAAGAAATCAGCCAATCTATCAGCAATTATGGAACCGTCGACCAGTCAACGAGCAACCAACACATCAACCGAACAACAGAGAATCAAGAAACGAATCTTTCAATTAACAAACAACTGAAAATAAATCAACAATTTATCAACCACCTAGTGGCACTGGACCAGATTTTTCTCAGAGTGTTTCGGTGTTGCCCTGTCAGTATCATTCCACAAATGCCCCACACTCAGTCACTCATCTATCCTTGAACGTTATGGTATAATCTTACTTATTGACAGCGTCCTTAGATGACACACATAAAGAAACAAGCAACTGAGGTAAAACAGTCAGAGACTGAATACCGCCGCTTAGTGCCGAAATTAGAATATCTGGATCCATATCTCCACTTCCTACGTGTCCGTGACGTGGTGTTTAACCAAGAGAGCAAATCAACTTCTATCTTTTAATGTAGATATTTATTGGACGGATGCTGATAACATTAAATATTCTACAGATATCCGGAAACAAAACTTAACCGAAATGCGTTGAACAATTTTGGACCTAGAACTTGTGAAAACGGACACGACATACCTTTCGCGTCTTCACTTTGTACAACGAACGCGTAACAACAAGTAGCTGAAGTGCAGACTACAGTGGCGCCACAGGTTTCACGGATGTTGACTTCAGTGCGAGGTCGGGTGACAATCCACTGCACATTGTTCCCTGGCAAGCCGACCCTGTCCACTTATACACTACGCGACCTCCCATTGACCTCTCCTCTTGACACTATCCCACACGGTCTCAAACCTCCACATAACACTCAATCTGGGGTTTGTAAACTGTGGGTTTTTAACGCGTTGGTGTTATTACATGAAAAACGAGAAATGTGATATTGAAGAATTTGATGCTTTGTAATGATCATGTTTTATGTAGAATGTTCATACCTACATCATAACGTTAGATTATTAAAAATACAACGTTCTTGAGTATTTCTATCCATATTCCTCATAAGTATATTGACACATGTTTTACTAATATTATTATCAATAATTCAATTTCCGCATCAATTACATTAGGGTAAATTTAACGTGTTCCATGTCCGTGCACTATATTGTACAAAAACACTAATCACCAACAAACGCACAAAGAGAGTTTTATCATCAATCGTAATACACTCCTACATGTTTCGACCCTGCTGGGTCATCTTCAGGAAGAACTTTTTGTTATCGTTACACTAAGGTTGCATTCTATAGCTGAGTGAGAATGCGCTGTTGACTGTGTACTGTGTACTGGAGGCGTGAACTCTCTGCGGTCCCGGCTTGCACTGCAGTGCCGTGCAGGCCGGGACCGCAGAGAGTCCAAAACAACGCAGTACACAGTCAACAGCACATTCTCACTCAGCTATAAAGTGCAACCTTAGTGTAACGATAACAAAAGGTCTCCCTGAAGATGGCCCAGCAGGGTCGAAACATGTAGGAGTGTGTTACAATTGATGATAAAACTCTCTTTGTGCATTTGTTAGTGATTAGTGTTTTTGTACTTTATGGTAATTCTTTGCGAGGAAGTCAGCAAAATATTTATGATAACCTGTGTAATAAGAATGTGTTGTCTTTTGAGTTCCTGACATCTAATAGTCCCTGTTTATACTTTAACACGTAAATCATATTACACGCACAATTTATCAGTGCATCTACTATTTAAAACAAACCTTCGTTTTGAGTTTCCTTCCTTTTCCCAGGTCTGCAGATTTATTAATTATCGCAGTTAAACTGAGAACAAAGTACAGAATTAACGCGGTGTCCGCTGAAGAAGGAATGTAAGTCTTACATTCCTTCTTCAGTACCTTTAAACACAAATTGTAAACCTGAGGATGACCTGATATAGGTCGAAACATGTTGTTCTGCATAATAAATGAAATTTAGTTGTGTCTGGAAGGATTTCGACTTGATTTCTGTTTTAAACAACACAACGGGATGGCATCCTTTACAATTATCTGAGTATTACTTTTACAAAAAACCTGCGCGATCCACAGGCGGCTCGCAATCCCCGTTGTGCTTATTCCCGCTATAGGCAGTCTTCAGTTACTTACAACGTCGGCAATAAAAGCTAAAGGCTCTAGGCAAAGTGGAAAGTAAAATACGCTGATTAAACTTTCGGAGAAATAAGCCAGTTTTTCCAGGTACTGTTTAATGCAATGTAACTGGAGTACAAATTCTTTCTGACACCTTGCAGTACTGACTCTCGCCTGTCCCATGTTCCCCTCTTCCAAGACGCTGACGTAGACAGGAATTTCTCCGACGGGTAATTAACAGAAACCGTGATGACACCAGAGTGTGAATGGCCGTCTTTCTTGAAAGACCCAGTTAACATGCGGTTATCGCTGCTGCCTAATCTAAAGATGATGGATGGACTAATGGTCCAGGTCCTTATGCGGTTATTACTGCTGCCTACTCTGAAGATGGTGTAGTAGTAGTGGATGTCTATAATATGCGGTCATCACGGCTGCCTAATCTAAAGATGGAGGGCTAGTGTTGTAGATACATATGATGCTGTTATCTTTCAGCAAAATGCTTCCGCGATTTTATTTTAAGTTTTATGTCACAACACTCGTTTAGAAAGCTTGTTTTCAAGAATCATGGAAATTTTAAACATATTTTCTTGAACTTTCATTCCCTGAACCAGAGAAGTTACTTTTTTCTGAAATCTTGAAGGTTATTTTGGTTGAAATCTGGATGCACAGCTTCATAGACTCAGCTCAAGTTATTCTTCCCCCATGCTTACTCTTTGGTTACATGCTGACGCATGCAATGCTGCCTTTATTCCCAACAGAACAACAATTACCTTTAAACTGTTTTGGAAACACTCTCTTTCATTCTTCTAACACGCAATTTTTCATTTGACTTTAATCTGACATTGGTTCTATTTACAAAGTGAATAATATTCCTGATACTCACATTTATTAGTATGTCATAATACAGTTTTGTATCATGCTTCAAGCGCTTTCCTTGACAAATCCTTTTTAATAACAGACTCACGATACATTAACCGTATTCACGGAAACACAGCGCACACTTGGAAGGGATTGAGTGAAATAAGGCCTTGACTCGGAAGAGAAAACTGGGAGCCTACTGCGATAATTCCAGCCTTTCTTCAGTTGGCTGCAAGAAACAGAAGTAGCTGGATACAAAGTACCGAGAATCCTGGCGACGGTTTATTTTATTTCAAACCACGATTAACCCTTTAAAGACGAAGCCTGTCTGTTTTATATAAAGACTCAGTGCGTACCGCGCTGTAAACATTCTCCACTTCGGTTATAAGAACCAATCTCTTAATGTTTTATAAGGCAAAAGTTGCTGTGTGTTCTGAGATCCGTACAAAACACATAAACGCAATGTGGGCACCACGTAGAATTTTTTAATGTTAAACCTGGTGGTACGTAAAGTTACCGCTAGGCTTTAAAAGGTTAAAGTAACTGTCACAAACTCAAGGATGGAACGTCTTCATATTACCAAACGTTTAATACGTAACAGTATTTCCCTCCTCTGGTGCCCAAGTAGCCGCTGCGGGGCGACGCGAAACCGCCGCAGTATTTGCACATGAAACGAAATTATTCAGTTGAAGAAATCCCATAGAAATCTACCCAAGAACGGCTGAAAGTAGATGTATTGAGAATTTGTTTATATGCATGTTACACTGAGAATATGGAACTAAGTAAAACTGAAAATGTGCTTTTAGGTGCATTTGTTTACGTATCTTACCGCTTTCTTTGTGGGAACACATAGAGAACACTCGTATTTTCCTTAACAAAATGGCAGCTCTCAGATTTAGCAAGTATAGATAAAATATATGGCTTAAACTATACAATATTAAAACGTTTAAAACTGCATCATATAAAAATAAACATTTTTACAGAGGAAAGGATCATTAATGTACTATAAATTGCTAAAGAAGTGTACTTAGATTGAGTGATGAATACACAGAGTGAAGCTGTGCCACTCCTAACCATGAAGGCAGAAGAGCGGTACATGTACAGCTCCACTCATGTACAGCTCCTAACATCGACACTAGTTGAAGGTGATTGGTCAACTTCACACCCCTGCCGCTTTACACTCCGGCATCCATTGTAAATAAGCCTGGGTGGGTTCCAGAGATGGTCTGAACGTTTTGGACGAGAACTAAACCTCTTGTCTGTGTTTGGGTTCGAATCCTTCATCATCCAGTCCGTATCACAGTCACTATAGCGACTCCGCTATACAGACTCCAATACCAATTCTAAAAAAACTTTTTACTTTAATCCTGTTACCTTGGTCTTCAAAGAGATATTTTCCTTCGAAATTTCCCCTCTAGGATACTAAGGATAAATGCATTACTAATCTAATTTATGCGTGCTACGTGCCCAGTCTTTCCCATGCTCCATAATTATACTGCCAGAATACTGTTGTGTAAAGGTTACAAATTAGGAAGGAGATCTCTACGGAACTGCCTTTGTCTCCGTGTTACTTGCTATATTATCATAATTAATAAGGGAATTTACTGCCACTGGGCCTTCATTAACCTTTAAGAAGCCTAGCGGTAACTTTACGTACCACCAGGTTTAACATTAAAAAATTCTACATGGTGCCCACATTGCGTTTATGTGTTTTGTACGGATCTCAGAACAAACAGCAACTTTTGCCTTATAAAACATTAAGAGACTGGTTTTTATAACCGAAGTGGAGAGTGTTTACAGCGCGGTACGCACTTAGTCCTTATATAAAACAGATACGCTCCGTCTTTAAAGGGTTAATGTCGTTATTGTACACCGAGCACTTACTGAAACATTGACGAAGATTGCCTTTGATGCCCAAAGGGACCACGTGATCTCTCTGTTATAGAAACAATTTTAATGAAATATCTTCAGTTATGTTTTATATCTGATATCGTGAATATGAACTTTCAAAATAAAAATATTAATTTTAATAGAATAAAGGAATACATTAGAAGGTTGTTTGTAGAAAGTATATCTTGAAAAGAGCAATTTGGTATAACCTTCTTAAAATAATATCCGAAACGATGCTGATATTTGAGTAGGAAAGAAGAGACTTTACAAAGGGAAGATTTAAAATGACTTCAAGCGTAGCGAATGATATTCCTGAACCCCCCGCGCTTTCTTCATCCGCACATTATGAATGGAATGAAATGTCATACAGCAGTAACAGCGTAACAGAATCGCGGGTTGTACTGACAGAAGACCACACTGGATAAGGCGGAATGCGGTTTTTTTTTTTGCCCGTTGGTATGTTTAACGGGTTTTGGATGGCCAAGGTTAAGGGCTGCATAGCGCAGAAAGATGAAGATTGTTAATGAATTTGAAAATGTGTGGGAGAAAGCTGTTGTACGGTACGGTATAATATACCGGGATTTGCCTGGACGCCCTAACTGAGATCACAAAAGTAATCAACCCTCAGTACAGTGTGGTGCACGACCGAGAGTAAAACCCGGGACATTCAGAATAAAAAGCAAAAGTGATAACTTCACAGCAACATTCGACGCAAGAGGGCACTCTTTGATTGCAATAGTTATTGGAGACCATCCTCTTTGAAAAATGTGCAATATTTAAGTAGAATATTAACGACACTGTAGTTTGTTAATATGACATATTGTCGGTTACAGCAGAATGACCAAGTATGGAACATTAGTGGAACGGTACAACAGGGAGCAAAATAAGTATTCGGAAAAAATCCTGTCCCAGTGCAACTCTCTCCGCCACAAGTCTCGTATGGACGGGGACTGAACCCGGGCGTTTGCAGTAGGATGCCAGAAACTAACCGCC
Organism: Coptotermes formosanus; assembly: GCA_013340265.1. Classification (NCBI taxonomy): domain Eukaryota; kingdom Metazoa; phylum Arthropoda; class Insecta; order Blattodea; family Rhinotermitidae; genus Coptotermes; species Coptotermes formosanus. Next base: position 106,232 of record BLKM01000895.1, read on the forward strand.
TCAGCCATGAAAAGGGGAGGTTTCGACACGGTTTCAAGGCACTATGTGCTGGGTGGTGGTTGTGTTTGTTATTCTGACCACTCTTGTTGTCAGTTTATAGCTTAACAACACTATCTGCAATTTGGAGTATGACATCAAATAAGAAGAGAGACGTTGAATGATAAATTGGAAAGAATTTTAAAAAATCTGTCGTGGCCTACTTAATGGGATATCCCAGCAACCTCAGAAAAATCTCAACCAGTACATTCCGTGCCCTGGCCAACTGAACCCATCATCTCCCCAGTTAAATAAACAGGGTTTAACTTCTCAGCCTTTTTTCAAGTTCATCTCTGTTAATTGTCTCATAACCCCTTAAAAATTTATCCTTGATTTTAATTTTGTTCTTCATGGCTCAATACAACGCCCACTTAACATCAGTATCAAATGTAACGTCACATTTATATACAACTAACTCCATGGAACACGGACCTTCTCGAGAAGCTAAGAGTTTCTCAGCTAGTCAAGAAATTCCCCACATTTTACGGAAGCCGAAGGTTCATTACCGCATTGACAAGAGCCCGCCGCCTGTCCTTATCCTGAGCCAGCTCAATCCAGTCCATGCCCACCCCTCCCACTATGTGAAGATCCATTTTTAATATTATCTTCCCATCTACGCCTGGGTCTCCCAAGTGGTCGCCTTCCCTCAGGCCTCCCCACCAAAATCCTGTACACATCTCTCTTTTCCCCCATACGTGCTACATGCCCCGCCCATCTCATTCTTCTCGATTTGATTACCCGAATAATATTTGGTGATGAGTACAGGTCATTAAGTCCCTCGTCCATGTATGCACAACAGAAGGTTTATTGTCCTACAACCAATAGGAGTGACTTGATGTATAAATGGTATTGACATAATTTGTGGCTATTTAGGCGCGTTCGCAAAATTTCGAAAAGCGATTATTAGCTTCGTCACGTCTGTCTATCCGTGGGTCCGTATGGAACAACTCGGCTTCCTCCGGGCAGATTTTCATGAAATTTAATATTTGAGTTTTTAAAAAATCTGTCGTGAAAATTCAAGTTTCATTAAATCCTAAAAACAGTAACGCTTACTTTACATGAAGACCTATGTACATTTATGATAATATCTCTCAGAATTATTCTTAGAATAGGAAATATTTCACACAAAGTTGTAGATAAAATCAAAACACACATTTTATGTTCAATAATTTTTTCCCGAAAATCGCGTCCTTTATGGGGTAATGTGGGAAAATATGGTAGAGACGGTCAGGCTGCGGATGACGATATAATACGGCGCACGTGCTTTGCATGCTGGATAGCTCAGGCAAAAATAAAAATACACAGAGTTGGAGTACGTAACACTTATTGCTTTTCCATGTTAACAATTTTCACGCGAACGCCCTCAATGTTACATTTATACTTACATTGCCTGACTTTCATAAAAAATTGTAGTAAGATTTTCAGTTCGTACCTCACAGAGAACACAGACTATATCCATTGTAAACCCAAATGTGTCAGTGTTCTGTTGGGAAATTTTCGGTACTTTCGGTGACAGTCATAAAAAACATAAATACAGTGTGTCGGTATAACTTCGACTTTTGAGCTGAATAAACACGGACTAAATGCCGCAGGTATGCGAGGGTCTATGACGATGTACACGATGAGGTATTTTACATGTTCATTTTATATGTTTGGTTACAGACCCAGCAGCGATATGCAGTGTTACCTTGGGACAGACATACATTTGCGATGTTACGGCGAATAACAGCTGAGGTCAAGCCTTCCCATTATTGTGCTCCAGATACCCCGAGGAAGCGAACAAGTTCGTGCAGTACAAGCAAAGCGTCAGACTTTCATATGCTGCTGCAATGCCTATATATCATCTCGGTTACAGACTGACCTGAATTTTTGGACTTCCCTTCACTCTAACCAGGTAAATGTCTGCACAGAAACTGTAAATATGATAGAACCCCCCACTTCTAAATCCATGCCTACAAAATATTCATAATTTTCTCATCTAGTGCCAAGGTGTCAAATAAACCCCAACGTTTACGCATCAAAATAAAATAGTATAAGAATCAAACATTCGGAACCGAGATAGCTCAGCCGATATAGCGACTTGCTACGGGCTGGGCGGTCCCGGGATCAAATCCCAGTGGGGGCAAGGTTTTCCGCACCCATGTAGACCGGCTCTGGGGCCCACCTAACCCTCTACACAATGGGTACCGGGTCCCTTTCCTGGGGGTAGAGTGGCCTGGCGTGGCGTTGAACACCCTTCCCCATCTAGCCCTTGAGGTTAAAGAAAAAGTAGAAGTATAACTCAACTCCCCCTCTCGGCCTTCATGGCCTGTTCTAGGGTGAACTTTACCTTTTTATCTCAAACATTTATCCATAAAAAGGCCTTCAAATTAATTTATACAGACGCCAGCCACTGATAAGAGTGGAGATGCGTCAGCAGAATATAATCTAAGGCACACAGTATCTTTACCTGTTACTTTATAACAACAAACCCACATGATACGACTCTAGACACTGAATCAATGTCAGGGATACACCTCAATAATAAGAGTAGTAATAACATGAGTGGAACTAAATTATTTGTGTTATGCCGTTTTAAGTGAAGTAAATTAACCGCGTACTGGGGACAACTAAATAGTGAGAAGCTTCATGATTTATACTGCTGAACAGATATTATTAGGGTGAGAGAATCAAGAATAGTGAGATGGGTGGTGTATGAGGCAAGGCGCAACAGAGTTTTGATGAGGAAACCTGACGGAAACAGACCACTTGTAAGACCTAGTCCTAAGCGGAATGTAATAATAGAATGGGTCTTCAAGAAAAATGGTGACAGGGTGTGGACTGTAATGGTCTGGCTCAGAAAACGGACAGTAGACGGGTTCTTACAAACACGTATATGAACCATTTGGTTTCATAAAATGTGGGGAATTTTTTGGCTGGCTGAGGGACTATTTGTTTCCTAAGAAGAACTCTGTTCTGTGAAGTTACTTAAGTTGAATTACAGTTGAACCGCGATGATCAGTATGAAGGAGCACTGGTGGAATTATTATTTGTAGCAAAACCCGAAGTCCAGAAGAAACTTTGCACCACCGCCAATTTTCCATAACAGATTACATATATACGACCTCGGAATCAAAACCAGACCTGTTTGGTGAGTAACCAGAGACACTATATTCGTCTGCAAAATGTTAATCATCGCGCCGGCGGCCCGGCGTTCGGTTTCCAGCAGGAACAGGGATATCTGTTTGCATTGCCGCGTTCTGACACGCATTGAAACCAATCCAGTAACCTATTTAATGGGTATCCGGGGTACACTCTGCCGAAGGGTGAAAGCAACCACCTACTGGCCAGTCTAAGGAACGAACTCCGCACATCCACTGCTCAATACGCCCTCATAACTTTGTGCTTAAGAACAGTGGGAATGTGTAAACGTGAAACCCTATTGCGAAGAGTGGTTATGTTATGTACCGTCTGTTTAGACATTATAAAACTCTGCACTTTTTCCTCACATTATATTTGCCTATTCGTACAGACTCGCTGTATAAAGACAGATCGTTTCCCTAAACCGAATCAGCCAGTTCGTTTTTACAGTGAGGAAGTTTTGTCTTTACCTGGAGGTATGAAGTGAATTTTATATGTAACTGAGAAGAATTTCAGGCTTTGGAGTGTTGATTACGCATATGGCGATGAAACAGGTTAGTGAACACATACGTATACATATATGGAGACTCGCCTTGACATCCAGCAACTTCTTCAACGTCTTTGAATAGCGGAAAGCATAAACACAGTGTTGTAGGCGAAAAAAGTTTATATTACATGTTGCTAGTCTGCTTATTCGTGTGCGCAGGTCTTTTCCCATTTTAATTCTTCCACTCATTTCACCTACACCTAATTCTTATTCTCTTCACTTCTTCGTTCTTTTCTTGTCATTCCTCTTTTTCTGACTGTTAATCCAGCCCCATTTCTTCCTTGTCCTCCTGTTTTGCACACCCCTTTCGGACAAGCGAGGGCTTCCCATGGCTTTCATGGTTGAAGTTGGCAGATTATGTCTGCACCAGAAATCTTTTTATCACAATAATTCATTACTACCACTTTCTAAATTAATTATTATATGTTATAAATGTAAGGTAATTTAATCATTTCCAATATTTCGTTAGTAGCCTAAAATACCTGTTCTTTAAATTGTTATAGATCTGATATTTGTGGACGGCAATATTCACATTAGGGTTTACTCTCCTGTAATCTCTAAAGTCCCATAAGATCCCAGTGTCTGTCCCTGCTGATGACTGGTTATCTATCGTAACTACATTAATTAACTACGCAACTGGCTTTCTGTTTCCTAATAATATTTGTACCGGCCACATATATTTTACACGTATCTGTGATTAATGGTTCTCGATCCAAAAAATTATGAACTTACCACTTTTCTATGTTTCGGCTTTTTATATGGCTAAATTTCAGGCAATAATTTGCAAGTAGAAAGCAGACTCTGATATACATGTAGGTATTTGCTATTGCACTATTCTTACAAACATAAGCAATTTTGGTTAGGAAAAACCTTGAAATATATCTCCATTCTTTCATTATCGTATTCGATAAACCTATGGCCCATCCAAATGCCATGGGGGAAATAAATGAATTATAGATTGTAACATAAAATAAGAGAAAGTAACGGCCAAACTAATACAAAAGTCTACGACTTTTCCTTATTTGTTTCAGCTTGTATATAAACCAGTCGGTTTTCATGGAAAAACTCACATGTCAATCAATTTTAAATTCTTGCTTCACTGCACTTTCTGTATAGTGTTATGCGACGTGAGCACTGTGCAAACCTAGTATGGCGGCCCTAGTGTCCCATTATCCACAATAAATAACGTAGTAATAGGCAGGCATTCAGTTAAAAAGTTGTAAGTACGCAAAAGCTCCGGTAATATAATGACATTCTTCTGCGTCAGGCAAAAGATAAAATTTTCCTTCCGGCAGGAAATTACAAGGAAATAGCAGGAGTTCTGCATACACCGGCAATATAGCTATACCGGCTGAGAAGTGTGGAGCAAAGTCTTACGAAATTTCTTCTTACACAATTCGAGATTTATACGGTAACTTAAAGTTCTCCATCGGGAACTGGACAGAGTGTGTTTGTGCATGCAAGGTCCCAACACTCACCTTAACGGAATTTTTTAACTTGTAACGATCTAGGACAAACTCATCAATATGTTCGTGGATTATACTGAAAAATAATGATTTTTCATTGGAACAAAGTAGCTGGATTTAACTTTGGAATGACTTTCTCATTTAACTTTATGGAGCATCCTGAATAAGAAAATAAAAAAGAGATATGTTTAACCTTTTAATGTCTTTTCATTTAAGTTTTATTGATAAGCTATTATACTTATTATTACAACCATTATGTCTGAAGGGAAAATACCACATGCAGATATCTAGACTTTGATGGAAGAAAACTTTCTCAATAGGATGTGAAGCAGATTAAGATATTTTAAAACAGGGTGTAGTGGCAGGGTTTTTAACATAATAGTGAAACTTAGATTTCCATGAAAATGGGAAATATATCGCCAAGCTGGGACACTATTAACTTCTCAAAAGGAATCTGCACCTTTGCATTAATCAGTCGTAGCTAATTACATAGAACTGTATAATTCTAACACAAATTAAATCAGCGCAGAAACTTGATCTTCTTTGTTGGACACAGCGCAATTCCCCGCGATCCAATTAATATGCAAAGTCATCAAATTCGCATTTCACATCTCTACCGGTTAAACTGTTTATTTTTATTTATCCAATAACGTTCTACCGCCCGACAACACTTCCAGCGCGCATCAGTTTATAGCGATATAGTCAGTTTTTACAGCTTCATACATGTGATAGCTTTAATCAAATAGCTACCAGGTATTGCTGTCCCTTCCAATCAATTACGAAGGCCAAATTGGACTGCGGGGGAAGATAAAAGGAATATCTGCTCGTGTGTGACTGAGGATTTTTCGTTACGTAGAGGCAGATCATGTGCAGGTCCGATAAATAAACACATCATGTGACCTGATACGTCAATGTCATTACAACCAATTGCCACCTGTTTCATACGTTCAATTAAACGTGTATTTACGATATCTACTTACATAAGGACGTGGTATGGGTTAATTACTTCTGGTGCATGCCATAAAGGCACATATGGGGAGCAGAGGTTTAGCTCAACTTATTATTCTGCGCAACGGGTGAAGACAAGTGATTAGATTCACGCTCCGACCGTTTTACTCCAGGGAAAATAACCTCGGCTTTCCATTTATTAGAAGGCCGGATGGTCTCTGGGGACAGTCTGCGAGATTAGAAAAATTTGTACCCCTGAAGAGAATGGAAAAATGGATCGTCCAGCCCCTAGCCTAGTATCGCTTATAACAAAAGTTTCACGTTGTAGAAATATTGACAAAATTTGAACAAGTTAGATATAATCCACGTGATCTGGTTAACCGTCTGAATTGTTCCAATTCGGCCTCCCCTTATGAAAATCCTACCTGTTTTCTGAAGACACGTTTTGTGAAATCCATATTTGTGATAGGAAAAATGTATCCGTTTTATGAGTCTGCACACTGAGTCTAGCTTCACAGTAATTTTGATCACCAGTAGAACCTGAATAAATTTCTGTCGCTAATAAAGCCTGCAGTGCCTCTCGACTAAACGAATTACTCGGTAACAAATTTAATTGCATATTAAATATCTGCAGAGGACAATGTGCCATCTGGTAGCAACAATGAATTCATATTTGGAGTAATAGATTTGTGCTAGCATTAAAGTAACTTTCATGCCAATGAAGTACACGAGTTGACTATGCATCTGAACAGAATTTGACAAAGTATAAGGTAACACAAAAGAGAAACCCATACAGGATTTTGGTGGACAAACCTGAAGTAAAGAGCCCATTTGGAAGACCTTATCCTAGACGATAAGTAACAATAAAATAAATTTTGAATAAATAGGACGGAGGGCATTGATTGGATTTATCTGGCTTAATATGGAGACAGGTGGCGGGACGCTTGTGAACTCGGACATAATACTTCCATTTCATAAAAGTGCGGGATTTCTTGAGTAGCTGAGGAACTGTTTGTTCCTCAAGAAAGGCTATGCTGTGTGGAATTAACCTTTAAGAAGCCTAGCGGTAACTTTACGTACCACCAGGTTTAACACTCAAAAATTCTACGTGGTGTCCACATTGCGTTTATGTGTTTTGTACGGATCTCAGAACAAACAGCAACTTTTGCCTTATAAAACATTAAGAAATAGGTTTTTATAACCGAAGTGGAGGGTGTTTACAGCGCAGTACGCACTGAGTCCTTATATAAAACAGATACGCTTCGTTTTTAAAAGGTTAATTAGTGAGGCAGTTAGCTAAGCTAACAACCGAAGGCATGCCTCTAGTTTCACCTCTTTAGAACGTTCTGATTATGTTGTTTTCTGGGTGTAATATATTGTGTGGCTAAATCTGTCTACCCACATTCTCAAGAATGTAAGTAATGACACAATATACAGTATAAATAATAGGGATAAAATTTAACTTCAAAGCCCCAAGAAAACACAATTTAGCATTTAAGCCTTTCAAACACAACTTTCATCCAAACCATAAATAAAACTTCATTTCTTACCCCTCAGGAAAAAATACAATCATGTTAATTGTTGCTAGAAACGTAACAGACGTACAATATCGGAATTACACGAAGTACACGAATAAGAATGTGCAGACAACATGCAAAATTTAATGTTACAACATGTGTTACGTACTTATGTTTACCATTCTGCGTCGAATCGCAAGTAAGGTAGCCTAAATATCATGCAGTACGCATCCAGCCTCGTGGAAAGTTTAGTATTAATTTACGGTAATTCCGAAAATAATTTGACTTAATTTACTGCAGTTATTTAAACCAACGAGAAACAGATTTTCCTGTGCAAATATGGATGGGTAGAGCGGCGCGATAGACACATCTGGCAGCACGTTGCCTTCGGCGCTGTGCTCCCTGTAATAGGTCTTTTGTGTGGGTCTGACAAGAGAGCATTATAACAGGTGCAGAGTCTCTTAAGTTACACGCCTATCTCAGCTTAATAATTGCACATTTTACACACGAAAGCACGTAGTTAGCTCTGTTCTACAGCATAATGTCGGCAACATGTACACAATAAAAAAAGTCTTCTATATTTCTAAATTTCCCAACTCACCTCATTGTCACAGTGTTATAACCTTTGGTTGACAAACACCGAAACTGAACCTAGAGTTGTCATGGTCTTTATTGCTTAAATGATTGTCTTCTGGGTTATTTCAACGTGTAAGATAACGACAGTGTTTTGATGTTTCAGGCGAACGTGTAATTTCCATGGCAATAAAACTGAATTAAATTCAGCTAATTCTGAAGAGAATGGGGAAAAAGGAAATATGTCACTGAGACATGTTAAGATTATCGCCATATAACCTGCACGGTGTTATAAATTATTAGATACAGTACAGCAAAGAACATAGATCCTAGATCTGAAGGTGCACAAATTTTCCAAAAAGCCAGGGGCCACCTCAAAATTCTCGATGCCAGCAAGTGACATAAAACAAGTTCCATACTGACGGCCCACAAATATTAGGCGGCACCGCAAAATATTTGTTCGACACCGCAACCTGTTGCCCATGATTTGTACACCCCCGCCCTAGATGCCAACACGTACTGAAAAGGGAATCAAACAAGTCCCTGCTTACAAAAACAAGGAAAGGGGGTACGAGGAATAAAACAGGATAGAAAATGAAGAAGCACAGGAAGTTTCAGAACGTAAATAATAAAGACCAGCTCTCACGTTGCGTGCAGTTCTAGTAGAAAAATCTGTTACCCGCTTGTTGTTTTTACTATATTCTTTTGCAAACCAATCTTACCCAAGTGCAGATTTCCTACACTATACTGAACGGAGAAAGGAAACCTTCCACATAGTATCCATATTTGGTACTCTTGTCTACAAATAATACAGGCCACAATGCGTAGCTATGTTTATGATCTAATCCCGTAGCAAATAACACACTTCTGGGTCTTATGTTTCGAGATACAGCCCACAAACCTCGAGCTAAAAATATTTTGTCTCGGACACCACATTTTCACCTTAAACTATACGTAAAATTAACATAATAAAATTTACTTATTTTTCAAAGGTCTGTTTTCATGCAGGATCATTTTAAATGACTCTAGGCTGGCTGTTATCTAAAACCTTCCGCGTATTCCCAGTTATTGTAGACTGTAATAAATGAAAGGGTATGTAGATATAGCGGAATGGGATTATATATTTGACATTCACTTTAAATGGCTTCAAATTTTAAATGGTGGACACGCGGACAGACAGCATGGTGCTCTCATAATCATAAGCTTTTATGGATTTATTATAGGGTAAAATTAGGCAGAAATTGATTTAAAAAGCAGAAAGTGTCATAGAAGAAAACCGAGAGAAAATAGAAGAAAGAAAAAACATAATGAAAGTAACATAAATATAAAAAACAAAGAAATAATAACATATTCATTTTATCTCCAAAAACTGGCTTATTCTTCCCAGTACAGCGCAGCTTCAAGCAATCCAGTGATTCGTTAAAAATTCTGATGTTAATATTTTGCCTCGTATTTGCAGGTACATATCAAGTCGCTTCAGTGTTTTTCTGCTCATTTAAAGGAGTAGGTCGTGTTGTTGCGCAGATGTTCTGCTTTAACGTGGAGCTACTGTTTAACAATTTAATCGAGAGACTCCAGGTTTATATTCGCAAAGCGCCTGGAAAGGGCCTCAAGGATTTGTTGCGGCTATTGTGCTTCTATTGCCGTCATTCAGTTGAAAACCCCCAGCACGTCTGAACGATCTCACGAGACGAAAATAAATCCAACACAACACAATACAGCACTGTCCTACCTGCTTGCGTTTAAGGGAATTTGCAAATAGGGCAATTTGTCAACAAATTTTAATAATATAAAAAAACATTAATCGCCAACAAAATGCACAAAGAGAGTTTTATCATCAATCGTAACACACTCCTACATGTTTCGACCCTGCTGGGTCATCTTCAGGGAGAACTTTTTGTTGTCGTTACACTAAGGTTGCACTTTATAGTTGAGTGAGAATGTGCTGTTGACTGCGTACTGCGTTGTTTTTGGAGGCGTGAACTCTCTGTGGTCCCGGCTTGCACGGACATGGAACACATAACATTTAATACATATATTCTTCAACGTGGGCCAGGTCTCTGGCTCAATTTCCGGTATATTTCGGCTGTATCATATTCTGTTTTAGTTATTTGACCTATTACTCGACCTTTCCAAGCTTGTCTTTATTTAAAAGCCTTTCGATGTCTGTATCTCCATTGAAATACGTAATTTTCTACCTTCTGAGAGACGTCGGAAAATTTAATGTAGGTCTACTTAGCATTTCCAACACTAAATCCGCGTAATGCGAGAGGGCATAATGCCATTCTGTCGGCTACAAGCTTCGGATGAGACCATACGCAAGTGATGTGACAGTTTGTAAGACACTTGGGACATAGCATGTGCGATCTATTTCGAATCGGGTCTACTGGTCCGGTATTTATTTGCAGATACAAAGGAAGAAGCTGAAAAACGAGTCGGGAATTTTGGTTCTGGGGGCCAAATCAAGAAAAATGATACGAAGGGGACCAAATAGCACGAGCGGTAAAGACGAAACGTGTATATAGACATATCTATTTGGAAGGTACTTCACATAAAAATGTATCTTAGAAATGAAGTGAAAATGTGTGGGATCGATTTATCTGTATCAGGATAGGGAACAGTGGCCAGTGAAGAGTGTTCCATAAATTTGCGGAATTTCATAAATAGTTTAGAGATCACCAGCGCATGGAGGATGACGCTGATTAATGGATGCCATTAGTTTAGTTGTTTAGTCAACACGCTGCTAAAGAAAGATATAAAGCGTAGCAATGGACTGGCCATATGACATAACACTTTAACATCAAAAGTGAAAAATTATTTCAGTGCAATATTATATCAAATTCAAGTCTACACGCAGGATCCAGGATAGCGTAAGCTATGCACAGACTAGATAAGAGCTGGACAGTCCTGTGTTTAAATACCAAAAGGGGCAAAATATTTTCTCTTCTCCAAAACCCTCCAGACCAGCTGTGGGGCCCAAACACCCAGCCTCCTATTAGATGGATGCCAGGGCTCTTTCTCAGAGCCAAGACGCCGGAGCATGAATTTGACCATTCACGGACAAATTTATCTTTACTTTTTTACATTTACATCCCGCATCTTTAAAACGATATTCCGGCAATATTATCCTACAGCAATATCACTTCAGTATTCCTTACCTTTGACCTTACTTTGTTATGATATTATGCCGTATGATTTTTCACATTCCGTGCCTTTAAAACGACTTTGATACAATACTACGTAAGTATCAACTTTTTACATTTAGAATCTTCGTATAGTAGTAAATGAAGTAAGGATTAAACCAAAGGAGTCTGCAAGTAACGAAACATTGTTACATTTGATTTATTTGCAGGTTATTTAACCCTTTAAAGGAGAAGCGTATCTGTTTTATATAAGGACTCAGTGCGTACCGCGCTGTAAACACTCTCCACTTCGGTTATAAAAACCAGTCTCTTAATGTTTTATAAGGCAAAAAAAAGTTTCTGTTTGTTCTGAGATCCGTACAAAACACATAAACGCAATGTGGGCACCACGTAGAATTTTTTAATGTTAAACCTGGTCGTATGTAAAGTTACCGCTAGGCTTTAAAGGGTTAAAGACAATCTCTGCAACTTACATCAGCAAATGTCTAACGTTTGGATGACAGCGAACATTAAGTCTGATATAGCACATTTTAAGGTACTCTTCCCAAAGTCTGCCTTCAGGAACTGAATAAACGCAAGAAAAAGGCACAATTCGAAACTGGAATCTCTGACACCAGTCAGAAATCTCACACTACGACCCAACTTTCTCACTAATATCTTTATACGGGGATGCAGAACGTGAATAGCACGATAGGTATGAAATATTCATAAGGCATAATTTTATAAAAACTCATTTTAACCTCTCCCATTATTGAGACAGAGTATTAAATTTTAAAAATAAAAATCGCTGACATTATTATCTATTATTAAAAACAAAAGGGACAGCTTGAACAAATGTCGGGCGGAAAATGACAGCTTAATTACAGTTTGACTTTGACTGCGTTTGTCATTATTAAAATTCTCTGAATGGAGAAAATGAAGAAAAGGGTTTTGTTCCGACGCTTTTTGTAATAAACATGGGGCTGAATTTCAGATACTTTAACAATTTACGTAGTTTGTACAGAGAGCATAAAAGTTATCAGACACATAAAATCTCGTTTACGTAGGTTCTGAAATGAAATAAGTTTAGATTTGAAACATGGGTCACAAATTCTGCATGTCTTCTATGAAGATTCCAAAGGATATTCTGTTCAGATATAGACCTATTTGAAAAATAACTTCTAGAAAGAGTCTATGACTTCTGCTTCTTCAAAGTCTTTCATTGACATTTGTGGAGAACTGAATTTTATTTTTGATTTATTTGCAAAATTGAGATTATTTCAACATTTTTAGGAACTGGCTACTAATTTCTGCACAACGAAGGTCACAGTGACAGAAACGAAGACCTTAGTAGATTATAATACGAAAATAAATAAAGATTTCAATTGCTGATGTGAATAGATGCGCCACTGTAGGAAATTGCATTAAACTTCTACAAGTATGGTACACACGGTTTCGTTTTGTACCGGAATTGTTATGTTTTGATTAGCTCTAAATTTCCCGAACTTTGAAATAGTTAACAGGTAGTGAGTTTAGCAGTCATAGGCGTATGCCTTGTCGATAACTGGACAGAAACTGCAGGGAAAATTAATTAATTGCTTGAACAAAAGGTTAACTGCGTGTAAGTCTCTCAGAATTAGCAGAAACGTAGTTGGTCTACAAGCAAATGTCGGTAAAATTAATATACTCACGTATATATATATACACACATACATACACATATGTATACAGAGTGAGGCAATAGAATATGACGACATTCAGATGGCTTATTTGATTGTTTTGAATATAAGAAACAATAAAAAAATTACGAACTTCAAGTATTAAACGCCGTTCAATGTATACATTATATTTTGTAAAAATTACGTCTCCTAAGCTGTCTACCTGGCATGCAACACGTTCCTGTAATTGCGATCGGCAATAAACCATAACTTCCCAGCAGACCTTTTTCACTGCCTCTAATTTCCACCCTGACGTGCCCTTTTCCCCTTAACGTGACACCAAGAAAATGCAATGATATTCAGAACTCAGCTGCAACTAAAGTGCTGCGTCACGGATAAATTTTTTGCCTTTTTGAAGTTATGGTTAATTCCCGGCCACGATTATAGTAATGTATTGCATGCCAGTGAGACCAATTAAGAGACGTAATTTTTAAGAAGCAAAAGGCGAATATTAAATGGTATATAGCTGCTGGTACTCCATAATATTTTGTGTTCCTTACATTCAAACCAGTTCATCAAAGCAACGATTTAAAAATCATCAAATTCTATTGCCGCATCTTGTATAACAAATGAAAACCCAACACGAATTAATAAATGTCTGTAACAAATCACTTGACAATATTTGAAAACCTGAAAATCTCAAATAACGCATATAAAATTTCGTAAGCGTATAAGGAACTTGACAAACTGCAGGACTTCTGGCATTATTTATTTGAAAATGAGCTGTTCTCTTGCTTTTTATGTAAAGGGCTAAACTAATGAAACACGCATAGGACAGTTTTCCCGCTGTTTTTAATTTAGCTGGGAGATGTGGTCTGCTACATCTGCATACGAATATTACTTACCAGTACGTGAACGTGAAGTGCCTAGGACAGTGTCTGCCCGCAGAAAAATGAAATTAATAGTGTAGGGTATTGTGCAATGGGGAACTTCGTTATTTGTATAGACCACCTACTGTGATTAAGACAGTGAAATCTAAAAGGCGATGGTGTGCTGGGCATGTCGGATAGAAGAGATGGAGACCGAAAACAGAATACTGGTGTGGAAGTCTCTTGAAAACATTAGGTGACTGTATCGTCAATAACGTCCAACCAAACCAAAATCTCAGAGAAAAACAGTCTAAGTGTGGCAAAAATATGCGAAATTCCAGGCTTCGTGTGTGTAGTAACTGAGGCCCTGGTCCTTATTGGTTGTTGCGCTATCTATGTTCGTAATTGGTTACCGACTTTTCGGGACAATATATCGGTCCCAAGCACTCCAAAAAAAATGCCGAGAACAGGTGGAGGCCTAAATATCCTGCATATAGGGGGCGGTGGATAAAGCTGGCTCAGGATCGTGCCTGATGGCTGGATTCAGCATTTGTGATGACAGACTTGCGAGTTTTGTTACCTTAACTACCAGTGGCTCTCAGTGTCTCAATATTTGCCATAGTTGAATCGGTAATACTGGAGGTAACATGAAGCAATCTAACGAAAGTATTTGATGTGATGATAATGCAAAGTAAAGTTGTTCCTGTGCATGCAAACAATGTGTAAGGGGGAGCGTAGGTATAGTACCACCTATTCTTAACCTCGGCAATAGACGGAAGTGGGCAGGCAGCTTCGCGCCCCGACCGCTTTACCCTCCGAGAAAGAGATCCCGGTGCCCATTGAATAGAGGCTGGATCGACCCTTGAGTCAGGTCTGAACGCTTTAATGGAGACAGAAATTCCTATCCTGTTACAGAAATCAAACTACAGTTCACAGTATTAACAAAATATCATATTTATATTGAGCGTCGCTTCAATTTTAAGATGTACTTCATCCGCAGGGTACTGTGTAAAAATTGGAAATCATTTTTTCCTAAGTTAAAATTGTTTCAGTTGGGTGGTTGGTTGTAGTTGTGTATTACATTATTTGAGACCCGACACTTTGTTTTAACACACATCTGCAATCAACTGCCTGATGAAACAATTTTAAACTTTATACGTTATTTTTCCCGAAGCTGCGTGTACTTTATACCTTTATACATAATGTATAACATCCTTGTTGTAAATTTCAGACCCCAAGCAGTAATTGTTGCTACAGTCAATCTCCTTTTTATGCTCTTGCTATTCAGCCTGATGAGGTCTACGTAGCTAGCGGAAACATGTAGCTGTTCTTAATTTTAATTTCTAAGAAAAAAGTTGTGTTTAGACGAAATATACATATTTATATTATTCAAGTAGCAATGTAAATCATTTGTTTTTATCTCCAGAAAAGAAAAACGATAAGAAAGTTTTCGCGTTACACAAGCCAATAAAGATGGGACAGTCTGGTAGAAAAGAAGTAAAAGATTTTCAAACGCAAAGCAAGCTTATACCCACTACAGCGCGGTTTGTACGGGGGTCATGTACTCGTAATTCCAATTCCTGTCACTAGATGGCGCTGGTAATTCCGATGCCTGTCACTCGACAGTGCAGGCAATTTTAATGCACGCAGAGGGCAGAGTAATTGAAACGTGCTCTGAATGTACAGCACGCTGCATAATATTGGCAGCACCCCGCAGACCTTTTTTATCACTTTAAAGGATAGTGAACTAATAGTACTTTGATTTCAGAATGTATTTCCTTCGTTATAAGTTCACTCCACATCGCTTTACTTCTGCTCTCCCGTGTCACAGAGTTGTTATTTGAATGGACAGGTGCAATGGACCTGTATCAAACGTACCCTTTTATTGTCGCAGTGATCGTTGTGTCCAAATTTGACTGTGCTTACAAAACAAGCGAGTGGACTAATTCAGACCGACGTAACAGAAAGGTACTTAAGAGCGGTAACGTTAAGTTTCAATTTGCTTGATTCCAGCTGAAGTCCCTATTGCACTGTCTTACGCGCAACAGCGACGTAACACGAAGTAACGACTTTTCACCGTAAGGTGTTTTATATGTAAGATGTGTGATTGTGTGTGTCACTCTAGGCAGCACTCCAGTAACTTTACAAACATTCCGCCTTTTTTTTTGTTTTAAAATTTCGTGTTACCAACACGTTTACGTAATTTCGGAATTACACCAATATTAGATGCGGTAGCAAAATTGCGAAAAGCGATTATTAGCTACCCAGGTCTGTCCGTCCGTCTGTCCGTCGGGATAGAAAAACTCGGCTCCCATTGGACAGATTTTTGTGACATTTTATACTGGAGTACCTCTCGAAAATCTGTCGAGAAACAAGTTTCATTAAAATCTGACAAGAATAACGGCTACTTCACATAAAAACCTATGTACACTTATCATAATATCTCGCTGAGTTCTTCTTACAACGAGAAATGTTTCAGACAAAGTTGTACAAGAAATCGAAACACACATTTTATGTTCAATAACTTTCCCCCCCCCCCCCGAAAATCGTGCAGTTTATGAAGTAATGTGGAAAAATATGGTACAGCCAGACAGGTCACAGATGACAATATAATACGGCGCATGCGCTTTGCATGCTGGATAACTAAGGCCACAGACACACACTCAAAATGTTTAATGATTATTTATTTTCCACTACAATAATTCTTACGCGAACGCGCCTCAATGTTACGTTAAGCGTAAATTGCCTGCTTTATTATAAATTTTAAGTTGGTAAGAAAAGGCACAAGCCTTACTTCTAGTTCGTATTTTATTGAACGGCACTTCGGCCCATTTCCGGCCTGTAGCCTCCCCGTTGCTGGCTTTTCTAGACAGTTGTGTTTGCAGGAAGGGATGATGTCAGTCCCACACCCAAGTTCCGACCTGGTCGGCCAGGGTGCCTGTCGTTGCCCGGCACCTTCCTCTAAACCTGTTCGGCATTGCTGGCCCTACCAGCAGCTAGGCAGCTGCCGGCGTACCCTAAGACCTCACCCGTGAACGCAGGTTCTTGCAGCCGGCTAAATGTGACTTCGACAAGGTTGCAGTGCCATCGGACAGAGCTAACTTTAGGTTACTATCCCAGAATTCTAAGTCAAATCTTCAGCGCAAAAAAATCAAATTTTAAAACTGCATTATTGAGAATTCTGGAACAAATGATTTAGTTTTCCTCTTCGTTGCGATGCGGAATTTGTGTGATTGTGAGCCCGAAGTTTGAAGACTTCTAGAACATTACACTGTTCCTACTCTTATGAGTAATTGTTTGCTTACGCTTTCAATAAAACAGCTGCCTCCTTATTCAGCATATTTCCACAAGACTTTAATCTTCATTAACGGTGCTGGGAAAACTTCAAATACACCTTGATTCTTGGATTATTTAACAACACTTTTTAATTGCATAATTTACGAAACAACAAAATGAAGCGTTATTGTAAATTATTAACTGAAAACTACGTAAAATAAAGGCGTCACTGTGTGTATTATCTCTCCATTTACATGTAAGTAATAATGAAAAAGAGGATTGGCAGTCTCCCGATAGAGATTCGAAATCGGGACTACCTGGAAGTGGAGCAAGATTTCTCAATTCTTAGCCAAACCTTCGTATTGTGAGGTAAGGAAGAAGGTGCAGAAACTTCGTCAAAATAAGTCAAATAAAAGGATAATTGGCAGAAGACGGAAAGACCTAATTGTTAAAAAAAAGAAAGTATGAAAGAGAATAAACGAAGCTACCTCAGGAAACGGAAGAGTAAAAAAGGAACTCTGTGTCGTGCACTTCTCGTCTTCTGTTGAAACGGAGATTAGTGTGCTTTTATTCTGCATGACGACGATGCAGTGCAGCTGCGGATAATATCCTGTCGTTCTGTCAAACGTGGGGCTTCCCTTTCTTCTTGAGTTGACTCAGAATATTTAAAAAGACAACACCAAAATTAACAATTCCATTTACTTCGCTGACCTGACCGTCTCAGACTAGGTAATCTAAAGCAGCGCTTGAACAAACGCGCCTTTAGCCACTCGCCTTCACACTAAACCAGAACTGTATGTGAGGGATGCACAAAAGTTCCGAGAGCCAGATTAACGTGGAGAATAAATTTAGTGTGGTGGCGCCTAATATTTTGGGATCCTCAACAGGCAAGTATTAATTCTCAGATGGCTCCTCGGTTTTTAAAAATTTTGCACCGCCAGTGTATAGTATCATCAAGGCAGCGTTCCTCCTTATTCCTCCCTCATAACAAACTTTAGACCGCTTGAAAAGTTTTTAGGCTCCTTCGCGAATTGCAAAAAGTGACTATTCGCTTCGCCATGTTTGTCCGTCTGTCTCTTCGTGTGGAACAACTGAGTTCCTACTGGACAAATTTTTATTCAATTTGATATTTGCATGTTTTTCAAAAACCTATCAGTAACATTTCAGTTTTATTAAAATCAGAAAAAAATAACGGGTACTTTACATGAAGACCTAGGTACCTTTATGATAATACCTTCCTGAATTCGTCACAGAATGCGAAGTAATTCAGACAAACGTTGTAGGGAAACTCAAAACACATTTTACATTCAACAACTTTTTTACGAAAATCGTGCCTTTTATGAGATAATGTGGAAAAACGTGGTACAGTCAGGCAGGCCACAGAAGTGAATATGATACAGCGCATGCACTTTGCATGCTGGATAACTAAGGCTACAGACACACACACTCGTAATATGTAATACTTATTTCTTTTGCACGACAAAATGGTTACGCGAACGCTTCTCAATATTACGTTATATGTACATTGCCTATCTTTTTGTAGATTTTCGATCAATTGCAGTTAGATTTTCGGTAGCAGCAAGGAAATTTCTATTCTCCAAAATACTCAGGCCTCCTCTGGTGCTACTCGGGTTACCAGAGTGTGCCTTCTAATGGCAAAGCTTCCGGGGCGTGAAGCTGACAGCTCATCTCCCTCTCCTTCATTCATGGCGTGCAAATTGACAAGTTTATGTGCTTTTACTTTGGTGCAACATCACAGCAGCAGGACCCCACTCCATATTTTGCGCCCTGTGGTTTACGGCCATCTCTTCTACCAATCTGTCGCGTGTGTTTATTTCCGAAATAAGAGTAACACGGCGCCCGAAACATTTGACGTCTGGAGACGTCTAAAAATTCAGAACGAATGAGGAAAATAATATCAATATTTCTTCCAGAATTCCTTATAATTTTCCGCCATCTTCAATGAATTAGATCCCACTGAATCGTAATGTTACACACATGATGCCACCTGCTTTTCTGCCACCTTGTTGCCAATTTTGTGTGCAGACGAGAACAACGTGAGCGAAAGCCAGAGCAATGAAGTATAATTTTCCTTTTTCATTTAATGACTGCATATACAAAATCGGAAGTGTAGCTCCACTTAGTCTTCCTCTCGGCACTAGATGGAGATAACTGACGAGACTCACGTCCCGACCACTTTACCCCCGTGGAATGACTCTCCTGTATCCATTGAAGAAGAAGATGAATGGGCCCCAATTGCGGTCTGGTCCATGCTTAAGCTGCTTAACGTAGTTTTTAACCGGATAGATTATATAAAGTTGAACATAAGAACGACTGTTAAGTGCTGATTTTAAATACGGAATGATGTGTTTTGTCGTCTTTATACCATTTATGTAGAGGGACTGAATAGAAACAAGAAAGTGTCAGTAAGCACAAGAGATACCCAGATCGTGACACTGACACGTAATCTTGCGAAAAATGACTAGAGATATTAACCTCTTAATCTTGCCGGCCGAAGTATACTACAGTGCAGACTTTTGACATCCCTAAGTGCGTCATATGTCAATGACGTCACTCAGCAATAACTCAGACATTTAATGACTTAATAAACGGAAACTCATATGTTATAATCGATGTTCATTCAGAGTTATAAATCAAAATTATTTGAAATTATATGGCAGATATACGAATTTTCAATAAAATGTCTCCCCACGGCAACATAATCTACAACCATAAACAAACAACAGCTACGTCAAGATAAATATTATTTCGAATTTCGTGATTTATTTCACACATTTTGCTACGATTCTCAAATGAATGACACTCATTTCATGTAACGACGTTTTCTGTAATACATGTCCTCAATATGGGTGAAAAGTATTAAAATACGGGCCTGCAAGTGGCTGAAGGGAATGGGCAGTGGGCTTGTTGCAGGAGACCATACCAACGTTTTTGTTGAGAAAAAGAGGAAAGCAAATAGAAACTCTGAAGGTACATCCATAACATAACTCAAAAAACATTTAAGTTCAAATCAAGTGCACAGCTTTAGCAATAAGTTTCTTTTATGACGAATATTGTCGGCTCATTGAGTGTAAAAATGGTCTGCATTAGAGAAAGTCACCTTTAGTCCATGGTGAGGAATTTTTGTTCAGCTCTCAAGGAAATGTACTGCCGTTTGCGGAACCTAACCTCCATTAGCTTACTCAGTGAGTCACCAATTGAAACCTATCCTGAGGCACGTGAAGTCCATTTCACATCAATTCCTATTCGTCTAACGCCCATTTAATACTACCATTTATGTCTACGTGCTTGAAGAATTTAAGCTGTCCCTTTGCAACGTTATAGGCCTACACGCCTGCATTTCCTTTGTGCATGCTGTACATCTCTGTCAACCCACACATTTTCCATTAGTCACACAAAAACAGTAGATGAATTTTTCTTTTATTATGCCAACAAATGCACCATATAAAATACATATAAATAGTCAAGAGACTACTTGACCAGACACTGTCTTGAGTGTTCATATATATTTTATGTACTACATTTCTTTGTACAATAAAAAATTGATCCAAACGTACGAAATGAACAACTTTAAAAAACAGATGCTTTTAGAATGTGAAGCTTTGCATTTTTAACTTTCTTCAGTACGTACGTTTTTAAGGACGTCTGTAAAAGAGAATTTTAGTGAGGAAACCTGAAGGAAATAAGTCAATTGGGAGAAGTAGGTGTAGATGGAAGGATAATATTAAAATGTATCTTAAGGACGTATAATGGGAGGGCGTGCACTTGACTCATCTGGCTCAGGACAGAAAAAATGGTGGGCTGTTGTGAAAACGGCAATGAACTTCTGGGCTCCATAAAATCCGAGAAAATTTTTACAAGCTGAGAATGCATTGATTCCTGAAGAAGAACGCTGCTTCATGGAGTTAGTTGCTTAGTGCAAGAAATTAATAACGCATTTTGCTCAATTAGAAACCCCTAGATCTCTTCCGGGATGTGACTGCTTTCATGTCAATACCAACCGCTTAAATCCTAGTGCGTACTTGAGGTGCAGCAGATTTAAAAATAAAGACGCTTCTTTCTGTCCGCCAGTTGCGTTTACCAGTTTTACGGATCTGAGAATAAACAGCGATAATTTCCTGACACAGCTTTACTGGACTTCGGCCTGCAGGCCCGGACCGCAGAGAGTTCACGCCTCCAGTACACAGTACACAGTCAACAGCACATTCTCACTCAACTATAAAGTGCAACCTTAATGTAACGATAACAAAAGTTCTCCCTGAAAATGGCCCAGCAGGGTCGAAACATGTAGGAGTGTGTTACGATTGATGATAAAAGTATCTTTGTGCATTTGTTGGTGATTAGTGTTTTTGTATAATATAGTGCACGGACATGGAACACGTTAAATTTACTATGGTTATCGTTCACTTTGGTAAGCTTGTGCAGTAAATATCTTTGGATATTCTTTATAACATTCGCAGTAGGAAACGAAACACGAGAAACAAACTTTACGTTCTTGTATTCACTACTTTAATGTATAAGCCTATTCCCTGCAGGTCAGAAACATTCTGATTTGTATCAGCAAATAACTGTCGCACCAGGAAAGTAGCATGCAGACAACAAAGGCCTGTGCCTTTGTCGATATTTGCATTTAAATTGTGAATTAAACTTACACCATCATCCGCTACACTGCTGACGTCCTGTCTTTTCGAATCTGACATGCACACTAACACACTTCGGTTATTTTAGCTGACCCAATTAGCATTTACGTAATTCACCCTACTAAGAAGATGTAATTAATTAAGTTATATAACACACTAGTCAGTAATACCTAGCGCAGGTTTGATCATAACGTATGAAGTGATCAGAAAATAAATTTACATCACACATCTTATAAGCAAAAAACTCATAATGACTTTTAATTTTTAGGACAATTTTTTGAATTTGGAAGGTTTTAGCCTACTTCGCACTGAATAGTCAGCTAACAGAAATAAATGATTGAATGTCGGTCATAAAATAAATTTAAAACTTGCATATTTTGTGTTCGAAATATTCAACGCCAATTCAGAATAGCTCACATTTAATTGTATTTCCACCTCACTAAATTTACACGTAGTCTTAGCCACAACTAAGGTATATATCTTATTGCTGGACCGGGGTTTATTACGCCCTCTTGATATTAGTCCGTCTCCTTTATTATCAACCATCAATATGCAAGGTTTTGCATCTCGCAATTATCTTTAAAATTTTCACAGACAAAATATTGCTTCAGTGCTGGAAACAGATGATAATCAATGCAATGAATTCCTCCGACACAACCACAGTAAATGTAGATTCTTTACTTACAACATTACAGGCATGGCAAACTTATATTCTGACCAAATTTATTGTATAAAAAAATAAGAAGACAAAAAATGGCCACATATTCAGCCTTTATGGTTTGTGATGTGTAGAAAAAACGGGCCCGCAGATGTGACTTTCACGGCACCGACTCTAATGCTTCGGAAAATCAGATTTCAGTCAAAGAGTACGGTTGTTGTGAAATTCAAACAAATTCCTTCTGAATATCCATTGTGAGACAAGTAGTAATTTTAAAAATCTTGAAATATATGGCAATCACGATCTTCCTGTTTCATTACATTCAAAATGCCTTCATCCTGCATCACGATATAGAAAACTTATGCAGTTTGTAGTGCACGTGTGTGTTGTTTCTCCCGCAGGCGCAAAAGCCTTATGGTAACAGTACTGCCACCTATCAATGCCTGACAGCAACTGCACCTCCCTTACGTTGCTGAGGCTAAGTAATATCTGTACCTATGTAAAATATGTACCCTTATTTAGCAGGCACTATGTTAAACCAACATTGATTTGAAGCAACCCCTCAGACATCAACTAACTTAAAATTAGTCGCTGTCAGAGAGGTGTTAAAGAGACAGTAAAAGCGAAGTACAGTTATCAGATGTCAAGGTCGAACGGTTTGTATAGATCAGACAAGAGGCAAGTGTCTGTACACATGTCTACCACCAGATAGCGCAGGAAACGTGTAGTGGGTACAAGAAACTTTCAGGAAGGGCTTGCAATTCCTGTAGATAATGAAGGGAGGGGGAGTTTGATGAATGTTTATGCATACATACTGATATAACTGCGTATGAATGCACGGTTCTGTACCCGGAAGTATCATTGTACAGTCAGTTCTGCTATAACGCATGTTTTCATGATGCGTTGATTTTATTTAGAATATATTTTGTACAACGCGGAAGAGATTTGAATCTAATAAGAGTGCGTTTTCCTTTTCCATGTACTTATTCAGTTAATAAATGACTATTTTTACCCGTGGGAATAATTTGCACGTAGAAACAATGAATTATTTATCAAACAAAGATTTATTAACACATTTGAAACTTTAAAACACTTCTCGATAAGAATGCTTGATTTTATTAAATCTGTCATTTTCCATACGGTGTCACTACCATTCAATATTTGCAATGCCGACATTATCAAATGAATAGGCGAGAGAAAATATCGCATCGAGCTGGCCATAGGCAAACACGCAATGCTAAATATATTCCAACACGTTTAAGCGTCTGCCTTAAGCCTTTTTGATGTCATAACAAACGTGATTTGATGGGCAGTCCTCTTCTATGCAGTTTGAAGGGAATGGTAAGATCTTCTCACATCAATACATATGATTGTGGCCAAATGATAAGAAGCAACGTGTACATAAGAAACAACAGTTTCTTATGTACACGTTTAACCCTTTAAAGACGAAGCGTATCTGTTTTATATAAGGACTCAGTGCGTACCGCGCTGTAAACTCTCTCCACTTCAATTATAAAAACCAATCTGTCAATGTGCTATAAGGCAAAAGTTCCTGTTTGTTCTGAGATCCGTACAAAACACATAAACGCAGTGTGGGCACCATGTAGAATTTTTTAATGTTAAACCCGGTGGTACATAACGCTACCGCTAGGCTTTAAAAGGTTAAACAAGAAATAAAACTTTGAAATTGTCCTGCCTAAAAGGGAGGCCAATCGAAATACATTAAGTATGTTAACTTCCTCTGGACTCTCAATATTTAACGTTAGTCTTTTTTGTTAAAAATCAATTTACTGAGAAGGAATTAATAACAACAGAGAGGACTGCCATCAATGTTAAATCATACGCTATCTAGAAATGTCTATCTTGGATAGATCCTTTCTGTAGTCCAGTAGATCATAATTTCACAAACAGGCGTTACCTTATTAATATATATTATCAAACTAATATATTATTCTTATAAAGGAACAATATGAGAATAAATTTATCCCTGTTCACGCCACTATAGCATATTGGGATACTGGAGGTATAGCAAAATTCATTCTTAGCTTTGGTATGGAATAGGGAAGAGCGCACGAAGAGGGTCACAAGACGTGTTTTTAGTCCTCGTTTCCATCTCCCAAAAGTCGATATCCAGCCAAAAGCCTTCAGCACAAAGCGAATTAACAGACTTTCCCAACCACATAATTCACAAATTCAGATCGCACTGTAGATATTCGTACCGCAGTACAACATAAGAGCACATTAATGAACACTCCTGTGTTAATTCTATACGCTGGAACACATCCAACACCAAATGTAAAGTCTTTGTCCCACTGACTAATTTTTCCACACAACAGAAAGAAACAAAGTGTAAACGCGCTAGAAAATTGTTTCTGTTTGCTGAATATTTGTGGGTAAGATTCTGAAGCCTTACAATATTTAATGTGGTCCTGTGAATCGTCACGTGTTTTACATAACTGAATTCTTTTCCGAGTAAAACACATTTCTCCCCTATTATACTTCAGCCATAACCCATATTTTGACAAAACACTCGACTACGGATACTTGAACCCGTACAGTAAATATACTATAGGCTGGAAGACCCAAGTGTCGAATCCCGGTAGCGGCAAAAGTTTTTCTTCCTCCCCAAAATCCCCGACCGTCTCTGGGGTCCACCCAGCTTCCTATTTAATGGATACCGCGGGTAAAACTGCTGGGGCATGAAGTTGATCATACATCCCTATATAGTGCCGAGGTTAAGAATCAGTGGAACTATAGCTTTACGCCCTTTAACGTCTTCACGACATATACAGAGTGGATCTTACTTCCCGTCTTGCATGCTTCAGATTTTAATCTTATGTTTGTAATCAGCGAGAATTAGTAGCTACCGTATTTACACTAAACAAATAAAAAACATTCCCCTACCTTTATGCAACAGGGAGATTTCCTTATATGTTAACTGGTAAACGCACATTACTCTTCTGCCTGATCAATCGTACTTATATTCTTGTTTGAATTTCACTGAAAAAACTGCTTGAAATTCGAGCTCAAAAGTTTGAAGGTATACCTCTTAATTTGTGAAAGAAATTCATTATATTTTCCATGCTCTAATCTATCACAAATTTTATCTCTATGTTGGATCTTCCATTTTCTTGTTGTTTTAATATCTTCGATGTAAAATCAGAGACAAACCAACGTCATCTAAGAACTCCATTTCCGCATGGAGCGTGTTATGCATCGTGCAGAAACTGGCTAGCATTCCTGCTAGAAATCGGGTCTCGCACGGGCGTGAATAAATCGTCTGTGGTTCCACCATTTCACGTATATTACCATAGGTCGCTTTAACCTTTTAAAGCCTAGCGGTAACTTTACATACCACCAGGTTTAACATTAAAAAATTCTACGTGGTGCCCACATTTCCTTTACGTGTTTTGTACGGATCTCAGAACAAACAGCAACTTTTGCCTTATAAAACATTAAGAGACTGGTTTTTATAACCGAAGTGGCGAGTGTTTACAGCGCGGTACGCACTGAGTCCTTATATAAAACAGACATGTTCCGTCTTTAACCTTTTAAAGCCTAGCGGTAACTTTACATACGGCCAAGTTTAACATTAAAAAATTCTACGTGGTGCCCACATTGCGTTTATGTGTTTTCTACGGATCTCAGAACAAACAGCAACTTTTGCGTTATAAAACATTAAGAGACTGGTTTTTATAACCGAATTGGAGAGTGTTTACAGCGCGGTACGCACTGAGTCCTTATATAAAATAGATACGCTTCGTCTTTAAAGGGTTCAAGGGTTAATAAGGGCGCACGGGGCGACACCTATCTCTCCTCGGGGTCCATCCTGAGCGGCGCACTTCGCTTCTGCACGGCAATGCGTGTACGCCTGCAGGATGCTGTTCAGACTACACCTCTTACTTTGCAACCAGAGAAGTTGCCGCACTCAAAAGGCGTTTCCTGGAGATGGCTAGATTCCCGCTTCAGACAGGCGTTTTATTTAAAGACGCTGTCAATTCCTAAGATTATATAGTGTCGATGGTAGATGGCAGATGAATTATATATGAGTATGGAACATCGGTGAAATGATTATGATTCAGGAAAGCCTAAGTACCGGGAAAAAAACCTATTTCAGTGCCGGATGTTCCACCACGCCTTAGTGAAACAAAAAAACATTTCCCCAGCCGGACATGAAAGGTGTCTCATAACAGGAAGAAAAACAGCCACTATTAGACTCATGCTAAAGCAGTAGAATTTAGTTCACACCACAACACTGAAATATTTCCAATACCTATTCTAATATTATCCTCCAATTTAATCGTAACTTTCTTAGGTCTTACCTTTCCTTAAAGCTTTCCAACCAATATTCTGTAAGCAGTTCTGCTTCTGCAACTGTGCGATACATGCCCCCTACACATATCCTTCCTCGTTATTTAACCTTTTAGAGCCTAGCGGTAACTTTACATACGACCAGGTTTAACATTAAAAAATTCTACGTGGTGCCCACATTGCGTTTATGTGTTTTGTACGGATCTCAGAACAAACAGCAACTTTTGCCTTATAAAACATTAAGAGACTGGTTTTTATAACCGAAGTGGAGAGTGTTTACAGCGCGGTATGCACTGAGTCCTTATATAAAAGAGATACGTTTCGTCTTTAAAGGGTTAATCTCCTTCTCAGTATCCGTTCCAATTTAAGAAAGCGCCTCATCACATCCTTAAACTGGACCTGCTGTCACCTACCGCAAGACAGAATCCTTCAGTCCTGATATGGTCGAGAAATTCCCGATGTTTTATGGACTCCAAAGCCCCGTTGCAATAGTCAATTCACAAGAGCCGTACACTAAACTGTTCTTTAAGCCAGGCCACAGCCTTAAAAGTTTCTTCTTTAAGATCCATTTATACATCTGTTTTCCTATCTTAAATAAGAATATTATGAACTCATCATGCTGTCTGTGTGCGCGTGTATCTGCCCATGTGTTTCACTTTGAACTCAAGAACAAGTCTACTGATTGTTAATAAATCTGTTTTAAAGGTAGCGTCATTATTAGTCACCCAAATGTCAATCAATCATAGTAAAGTAACCAACGCACAAAATTTTGAAGCTGAAGGACGTTACTCTTACTTAATTTATGGTTCTGAAATTGTGTATGGTAATAAATCATAAAAATATAAAGTTTTACGGTAATTGATTCAAGAAAGAATGATACTGACATGTCTGACGTGTGAATTTCTTTCACCTACGGTTTTGCTGGCGGTAAAGCGTGTGCCTTTGGAAAGAGGGACACTTAATTTGGTATGTAGCGATACCGTGCACGTCCCTAATCGTTACGTATAAAATACTGCTTGAAAGACGAAATACCTTCACGGCAATAGTGCAAAATCTAGAATTATATCCGATAAATTTAATACAGAGAGAAGCTGTACTTACTTAGTCACTTCTTCACAATATCATCTTTAACAGCGTATCTAAGGTATAGGCTCTAGAACCTGTTACCTTTAAGCTAGAAGTGTTCTTGATCTTCCCTTCTCCGTTTAGGTCTTCCTATGTCCCGTCGTCCCTTGGGCTGTTACTGGAGAACCAATTTGCGTGTTCGATTCGTGTCTGTTGGTTTCAGGTGACATGAGCAATTTTTCTAAAGTGCTTTCAAACGTTCTATCATGTTATTTTCAGCATATTTCTTATGTTAAAAGTTCCTTGGGCGATCCAGTATTGTAAGTCTCAACAGTCATCTGAATAAGTCACTTTCTTCGCAATAATAAAATAAAATATCTGCAACATTGATAGCTGTACAATATTAGAACCCTGTGCGAAGCTAGTAGTGGATATTATAAATTTTTATCTTCCAATCTTTTAATATTATCTTCTCATTTATGCCTGTATCTCTCAGATGAATCCTTCCCTTTATATTTGCGACTAAACCTTTATATGAATTTTTCACTTCCCCTGCATTGCAGCTCCCTCATAATATAATAAGACCATAGTTTAGAAGTTGTAAAACAACTCGCTGTATATTTTAACGGTGTTTTGTTACTTCTTCTTTCGTACATAGAATATCTTCCCGGTGCCGGCTCTAAGCCTAGATTAAGTAACGTCGAATTATAGGATGACTAGTCATTAATGAATTTGAAAGGCTGTGGAAGGAAGCCATTGTTCTTAATTGAACAGCACTTTAGTTAACAAAGTGAGTTATTGTAAGATAATTTCCTGTAACTCTGGGGCTGGAAGGAACAGCAAATGCCTTCAACACAACGCGACTTCTGTGCTAAAACCATTTTCCAAGCATTACTGTATAAGAAGCAAGGAACACGACGTCTGGCGGAAGTAGATGGAACTTCCAGTGTGTTGATGCAACAACAAATAATGTTCATAGTGTAGTTGGTGGAGCGTAGGACACGGGTTCACGAAGTTACGGCACTTAGTATAAGTTTCAGAACTGCCTGCACTTGACAGCACTCCATGGCTTTTTGTCATCAGACTTAATGGAGAACGGTCGTCGCTGCTGAGAAGCTTGTAGAAACACAACAGGTCAAGAAACTTCCCAATTTATACGGAACGGAAATTTCATTATTTTTTTTCAAAAGAACTCGCTACAAGCCTCTCTCGTGAACAAATTGAATTCAGTTCTTATCCAGACACCTTATGGTGTAGGTGTGTTCTTATCGCTGAGGAGTGCCCATGAAAATCTTTCTGTTCGCTCGCCCGCCAGCCCATAAAACCGTCGGTCCACAGACATATAACACGGGAACACTTTGGGCAAATAGACATTAAAATTTCACGTCGAGAAATTGTAAAAGGAAAAGTCCACCCACTTCTACTTCGGTTAAAATTGGACAAAAAGAACGGCGATTTCATGCCCGTATACAACACACATACATTGTTCTTCGCATCTCTAGAGTACATAGCTCTACCCATCTTCCTCCCCAACCCACCCACCCCCCCGCCACACACGAGCGCGCGCGCACACACACGCACACACACTCACTCACTCACTCACTCACTCACTCACAAAATAAATTCTTTATTGCGTTCAGACTGCACTGGAAAGAGGTCTGGATCATTCCTTCAATGTAGTATTTTATTAACATCTAACTTCGACATTGCAGCCTTCACCCTCACTGTAAACAGTTCAAATTTTACAAAAACCATTAATCACCAACAAAATGCACAAAGAGTTTTTTTTTTCTCTCAAAAAGTTCTCCCTGAAAATGACCCAGCAGGGTCGAAACATGTAGGAGTGTGTTACAGGTGAGAAAAAAAATCTCTTTTTGCATTTTGTTGGTGATTAATGATTTTTGTATAATATAGTGCACGGACATGGAACACATCAAAAAAGTATAAATTTTCTCTCTACAGACGACAGACCGTGACGTGATCCCCGCGGTTCAGGGGCGTGTAAGGCGCAGCGCGGGAGGACTGCTGGCTACAGAAGGAATTACTGGATTGTTAATTGGAGGAGCAACAGACAGTTCTTCTACTGCATACAGACAAAATTTAAAGCATTTCGATTTGCGCGTATCGAACTAGTGCACTGTGCCGATTACGGACAGTAACAACTCATTTTGCAAGCAATCCTGTCCATGCAAGTATATCGCATTTCTAGCAGCGACCATGTCCTGGTCTGTGAAGAGCATTTTAGCTACATCGCTGCAATCGAGCCTTATCCACAGTAAATATCTTGTTAGAATATGGAGAAACGTTCAGCGTAAAATGTGTAAAATAAGTGTAAACAAATATTTAAAATCCAGTAATTTATCAGTCCTCTTATAACCGACAATTTCACGTTATTTTTAACAAAACATGAAAATCCAGCATTTTCGAAAGGCCGATATATAGGGGAAATAACACAGCGAAATGACCAGAAATGTTGTGCTACGCTAATGCAGCCGAACTTGTTGAAAACTGATTTTAATTTGAATTTCTCGAATTGTCTCTTCATATTTACGTTCCCACTAAAAAGTTTTGCATTCATTTCGTACCTCCACATTTTTCATCCCACCACCTGCTCCTACATTTCTTTGTATGCCACACCAGCACTGGTTTAACAGTAAGTACTTTAATGATATTCACCCAGCTTCCTTTCCTCCCCTTCAGTTACGGCTCCGCCAGGGCAGTAAACCTCGCTATTGCTGCATTCAACACCGACAGCTTCTGACTCATTAGGTTGAAAGGTTTCGGGTACTGCAACAGAAGTTTCACGCTTTAATTTTGTACAGATAAATTTCACATAGCCGCCATACTTTTAGTTTACGTTCTAAAATGTAATACCGTAAGAGAGTTACAAAATTTTTAAGGAAATATATTTTTCCGTCAATCATGAAAATAAAGAAACTAACTTTTATTCTCGTGTTTATAGAGGTTATTTGTCGCTTACTTCATTATTGCAATTACTTACAGTGGTCTGTCCTGACCATTTGTCTAGTATATTTAGGTTTTCGTGTCGAGTATTTGTTAACCTTTTAAAGACTAGTGGCAAAGTCATGTGCTATATGACCTAACATTCAGACACTTTGCATTTTTATACAGGGCGTATTTGTATGTGTCATTTAATTCTCTCAATATACAGCTACTATTCCACTGGAAAAGACTAGCCAGTTGGTCTTTATAATACGTACGGATAGTATCCTGTGATGTAAGAATTGAAGATTTGCGTAAGTATTATATAAATGAACGCCAATCTTTTAATAGTAAAATTATCCAGTCTGTATGATACTTTTGAACTCCTCAACAATTTCTCCTACAATTCTCAAATACCATGTTTAAGGATATTTTTATATTGTATCAAAAGTTGTTAAAATTCTCAAACGTTTTTATGGTCAACCTTATGGTGTAGCTACAGCCTTTTTAAAATTCCCAAATGTCGTATTTAATAATCATCTTTATGGCGTATCTAGGTTTGCTACATGCGCAGAGACAGACAGACAGACAGGTGGGGCGATTTAATAGGCGTCAGCAATAATGTGAATGCGCATAAAAATAAAAAGAGGGAAATGAGTTAAAAAACCAAGAGAATCCGGAAAGAAGGCGGACTGGGTTAGGGATAGCTTCAGGACAAGTGGTAGCTTACAGGAAAATGCTTTCAGTTCATGAAGCTGTTACCTGGAAATGTGTTGCCAGTCAATAAAATAACGTGTCTAACTAAGCGGTATTCTTGTCACATTTCAAAGCGAACAGATTTTTCTCGCACAGTCCCACGCAAGTATCCCAAGGCACAAAAAGAAAAGAATTCTCATTGCGACATTCATATCGAAGAGAGGAACGTGGATATAAATGTCGATGTTCTGTCAGGAAGAAATACTAAAAATGTTTCACAGGGCTCCTATATCACTCTACTACAACGTCAGTACATTTTGTAACACGGGATGGGGAATATTAAATTATGAAACAGGGTGCTTCAGAATGGGTGTGATAAAGCTCTTACATTCATTGCTCTCTAATCTGGTAATTGTAAAAGGATAACAAACGGCAACTGTTATGTTTTGCACACCGTGCATGTTATTACACGTGTACGTCAAACCAACAAACACACAAATTGTTGATAAACATATCTAATCTTATTGCCCCTACATTTGTTTCTCTACTCAAGTTACCATCTTCAGGGGGGCATAAAGACACAAGTACTGCTTACATCCAATCACTGCACGCTTCCACATTCAAGGGTCTTCGCATGTCAAACTCTTACAGTGAATTGTCTTCGACATTGACATGGGAAGACCCTTGAATGTGGAAGCATGCAGTGTTTGGATGTAAGCAGTACTTGTATCCTTTGATGCCCCCTGAAGATGGTAATTTTATTACGGAAAGATATGCAGGGGTCATAACATAAAATATATTTATCAACAGTTTGAGCATTTGTTGGTTTAACTTAAACGGCAACTGCGTTTACATTCACCACTCAACATCAAATAAAATTGTGACACAGGACGTTTAAGAATTTCCGACACTTTGGACCGATATAGCCGTATAGAAAGCACAGTTCTTATCTGAGATTTGAAGCTTTAATGGCGGCCGTAAGCATAAATATTACAGTCTTCTTAAATACGGGGCTGTGTAATTTTGTGGGAGACTTCCAACGTTACGGCAGAGCCTGCCACCTCCACCTTCGGTGTAGAAGATTCTCATCCTGAAGACATAGGCAGCAGGTTTTTCCGGAACGTTATTACTGTCTACCAACGTAACTACACGATCCCATATATTTCATGGGCGTAACGACGATATTTCAAACACGAAAACCTTTTACTTTACATGAAACATCGCCGAAACTCATATATAACCGTGCTCAACATGCAGCAGTTCATGAACAGGCACTGAGGTTACCAACAGTCTCCATGCTTTTGTGTGATCCAGCTTCCCATTTAGTTACTTCTTTTCACTGGGGATTTCGAGCCAGAATTCTGACCGTGCTTTTACCGTCCTTGTGTGTGTTACATGTCCTACCCTTGTGTCGGATTCTTTGGCGTTTTACCCCAATCGCCCTAAGCAAAGACTGAGGTAGTCAACTTAAACAAACCACCACCACATCTTTCAAATCCCTTGCCTGTCATTCGAGATCATCTGCCAATATCTATACAGACCATATCTTTTTTCCAGTGACGCAACAGCCCCTAGTGGGCCAGGGCCTTCTTATAATCGAGGCTTCACAGTCACACTCATGCACACAACACTCAGTAGGACTCCTCTGGAAGAGTGATCGGCCCGACGCACAGACCTCTACCTTACAACACAACATTTAAAACAGTCTTCCATGCGCCCGGTGGGATTCAAACCCACAATCGCAGCAAACAACGGCCGAAGACCCACGCATTAGGCAGCGCGGCCACTGGGATCCGCATAGAAATTATATAATTGCAAAATTGTCCTTAAGTACCTAATAATCAATATATTAGATTTAATATAAATATCACTGTCGTCTTGGATGTGACAAAATGTAGTCTTGTAGATAAGTGCTGACGTTTCGAAAGAACGCGCTGCCTCCACCTTCAGGGTAAAATAATAACTTGCGCTGAGAGAAAAGGATACAGGAAATTGAAGACAGGACTGTACCCCTGAAACGTTAGGACGTATATACCAGACTTCACGATGTCACAGCCCATCAGACAACAATCTTCGTAGTCGCCATTTTGCAAGTCTGAAATCTCGCACAGCCTTAATATCAGCTAATCCTGCTATAAGCAACTTCAGTATCAGCGTAATTCTGTTATAAACAATTTCAATATCAGCGTAACCCTGCAATAAACAGCCTCAATATCAGCGTAACCCTGCAATAAACAGCCTTAATATCAGCGCAATCGTGTCTAAACAGCCTTAATATCAGCGTAATCCTGTTAGAGAGGGCTTCGCTATCAGCCTAACTCCGCTGCGAGTACAAACAGCTGCAACTGCTCTCCACGACACTAATTCACAAAAGATAATCATCCGGCTTGGGGTGAGAGACGCAGCTCGGACTTCAAAGTTGTAACGCTTGGGGCTGCCGCTTTGTGGGCAAACCGCTTGAAATTCCGAGTGTTAGCGTGGGCCGTGATGTCTCATTAAAGTGCTTCTGTCAGTATATTACAACTAAACAACCATTCGGAAATTTGAGAGAGAGAGAGAACGTCTGAGATAAGTAAGTAACTCCGATAGTTCTAATAGCATTTGTCTGTATAAAGAGAATGTCTTTGGACTGATAGAAGTATGTCAAAGATTTAACGTTTTAAAGTACACAAGCTAAGATGGAAGAGCCGACAAATGCTACCTTCTCAGTGTTTTAATTATCTACTCCCTTTAGTTGCGTACTTTTTCTTCATTATTTTTATTATATTTTATTTTTGTGCATATATTTTTTATTTTCACTTTTTAATTAATTCCTTTCATTTGATTTTAATTGTCTCTATACTGACATTTTTCATTTATTTTTCATTCGTTCACAGATGAATAACCCAAGATTAAAAAACCACACAAGCGTTGATTAGTTACTTTGCTCACAAACCGCCGAAAGCCTCTGGTACTAAAAGGAATATGACTATGCGACTACACTTAAAAAGCTGAGAATACAAGACGGGGTTAGGTAAAGTCGCTAATACCGGAACGCGTAAAGTTAATGCAAGAATTTTGGAAATATACAGCGAGAGAAGAATTTATTATTAGTGAGATAATTAATCTCACCATTGAAGTACCAATGACGTAGTAAATTTCCGTGCAGTGTGAATACATAGTTCACAATTTGTGTAAATATTAAATACTGCATTTGGCTTATGTAAGTGGATACAAATTGAAACACTGGGCTCTTAAAGTAGGCTATCCTATTGTGGAATTTGGTCCCCAGTTTATTCAACAGTAATCGCGATACTTATTATATAATAGATTATATTTGGAAGTAGCCAATACAAAATACAGTACAAAACTAAATTTTAAACAGCACTGATCAGTATAAAAACGTAACAAGTATAAAAATTTAGATTTGCCTATACAAAACACAATAAATATTTTATGGTACAGAGATAAAAAATATTTTAGTGCAAGTAATGTCAAAAATGCAAATTATATAGTGAGGTTGGTGAATGTAGACCCATTTTTTCAATTTGTATAAATCTGGTTCTTTAAGAGTTGTAATATTTCGATTGTTATAATAATGATCTTTGATATGTCAGCTATTGTGTAGTAGTGGTAATTTGCTTCAGTGTACAGGAATTTGGAAGTTATACCGAAATTAGTCAAACGACTGAAAGGTCCACTTCAGCTGCATTGGTTTGTTAAAGTGGACCGCGGATCCACTTAACCCTTCTTTGTCCGTGATACAACAAATCGCTTATGGCTTGTATCCAGACTTGTTTGTTAGAGCAATGATGTATGTTACAGAAAAAATATGGGCATTAACAAAAGAATCTCAACGTAAAATATGAAAATGTAAATGATTTAGATTAGAAATAGACCCAAATTAATCATGGGAACAGCAAAACACTCTTATAGTCCATATATTTGTTTAACGTCGCTCAGTTTTCATAACTGTGAACTGAGTTTGCTGTATACTGTGTTCTATTGGGACAATATTTGTGTTTTTTTAACTCTGCCTCCAGAATGTCATAGAAACCTATAACGGGAGATCTGCTGAACCCCTATGCTCTGGCCACTGCCTTCCTCTTGCAGATCGAATTGAAATTATGTTCTCATGGCGGTCCAACAAACGATGCAAACATTCTTTTCCATCACATCCTCTCAGTTCAGAAAAACTCTTCTTCAAATTATTATTCTTAGCCAGTTGGAAAGCCATCATTCTGATGTCTTGCCGTGTGAGACCAAAATATTTCTCTTCCATCATCAGTAGGTATTCCATTAACTCCTGTTCCATATCTCTGGAGACAACAGGCCTCCTCCCTAATTTTTTAGAACGGCTTCTTCTGAGGTTTTGTTCTTCAAGTTAATATACGACGTAAATGATATCTTGGGAACATTAAATAATTTTTTAGCCTTCTTAAAATACATTTGCTTTTTTTCTGACAGAGGCAACAGCCCGAATCATTTTATTCTGATAGTAAGATTTCAAGTTTCTTCTCGGATATCTGACATAAAATGAAACGAAAACGCAGTATTGAATGTTTATGAAACGCGAATGATAACTTAGCTATAACCGATTACATTCAGCGATTTATAATGAAAACTTTCACTAACATTAAAGTACTCCTGAAACTGTAGCAAATTTTATGGACTGAGCTACAAGTCGGAATATACAGGGATCCAAATGGCCTGCTATGCTCTTAGGTCATCTGCGACAATGAAGAAGCAACGAAACACTTGTAACTTTAGGAGGAAAAACAGCTGAACGGGTAAAGTGGCCCCCGAAGAAATGTGTGGGGTCCACAATAGCAGACATTGGGTTTTAACCTTTTAAAGCCTAGCGGTAACTTTACACCATCAGGTTTAACATTCAGGAATTCTACGTGGTGCCCACATTGCGTTTATGTGTTTTGTACGGATCTCAGAACAAACAGCAACTTTCGCCTTACACAACATTAAGAGATTAGTTTTTAAAGCTGACGTGGAGAGTGTTTACAGTGCGGTACGCAATAAGTCCTTCTATAAAACAGACACGCTTAGTCTTTAAAGGGTTAATATTCTTCCCTGCAAGGCTGCAATATTTATAATGCAAAATCAAAGCTTATCGCATTTTTAGAGTCTAGTATCTACTACTATTGATATTCATTCAAGCAGTTGCATACACTTAAGATTTCATGGCAGAATAGCCAATGATTACTTACATTACAGAAATTTTGAACGGGGCTGTTTTAAACAAAGAGCAAATACGACCTTCTTGCTTGACACGGCTCAGTAGACCATCCTCCTACACGTCAAAGTGAACACGTAGAATGGATTATAAATATTTCCAGAAAAATGCAGCACTACACAGCGGAAATATTGACAGTGTCCGCATTAGCCTCAGGGTCCACATTCACCGATCCTACTCTATAAGGCGTCATATAGAAATGCCTGACTTTTCAAAAAAGCGTGTAACCTACTAAATTGTCTAAGAAGATTTCAATTGTTTTGTCGGCAGTCACATTACTCTTACAATCTTTCCTCTGCCGTCCCTGTGTGCCCTCAGCCTGCTCATCATGCCCTGTCTCACACTCTCAAAAACGTCTTTTTGAATACTTTACATAATTAGTCGCCTAGGCTTTTAACATTTACAAGCATACTTGCCTTCAATACCTCTGCTCCATCGTCGGATAAGAACGTTTCTCTCTTTCTATTTGTTTATAATAATATTCAACTGCTGGTTGCGTTGACTATCCCGTTCCCCCTCTGCTACATCGCCATGATATATTTGACAGGCCATTAGCATTAAAAAGAACCCGGAAAAGCTAGTTTTTCTTCCGGATTTGTGACCATAAATAAGGACATAAAATAAAATTGGTATAATGATACAAACCCACTACAAGCATATTCGTAAATGCTACAAGATGTTGATATTAATTAGAGGGGGCCCGCGAGTGAACCCCGCCCAGTTATCTATGCTAGTGTTCGCATCTATTAAATAGAGCATACGGCGTCACCCACATCCCCCCCACCCTCAGCAGACCTAACCTTCCTATGTACCGCCGACAGCACCTAAAAGTTTACTCCCTACTTAAAGTCTTCGGGTATCATTTCCGTGCGTTTTTGTCGCATCTCTCTAGATATCCATACTGGTTTACTGGATATACGCAGTCTTCAGGAGATCCTTAATGTCCGGATGGGACGGCTAGAGGACGCAAGACATGATGTATGTGTTTATGGCTGATATCAGGTCACTCACTCTCTCGAAATGAGACGTTGGGCTGAGTTATACGATACTGTGAACAGCAGAACAATGGACGGACGACGAAGACATATTGTGGGAACACAACAGATTTCACGTAAGAGCCCCCATACATCATCACACAATATTTAGACCACGTACACAGAGATGTTTCGTGCGTTGCTTAGCAACAAGCCTTGGAGATGCTTATTTATGTGGAAAGCTTGTATCACTTGAGGAACTGTTTTTCGGTTGGGCCCCGGTCCAGGCATTGACATTAGCCAAAGGGAGGAAGAAAATCATATATGGTTTTAGGAAAATACAGGTGTTGTGTTCATACAATACTTGTACGAAAAACGCGAGTATAAAACGTAGGTCTATAAGAAATGTCACAAAAAAGAAGCACCGATGTAGTGGTACAATGTAACCTATAAAATTGGTTTTGGAAACCATCTACACCACAAAATGTAAATCACGTGGCGAAGAAACCATGGATTTGGTTTGCGAATGCCTATGGAAATAAAAGCCGCAAATGCATGAAACCAAATACTGCGGCTGACCAGCTGGACTCAAATGAAAAACAATTATAGTAAAATCTATTCTTTTCCTCATTTCATAATAAATTATTTTCTGTCTGTCTCTTTCAGCTCATTTCTCCCGCATGTGCTTTTATGTAAAACGTCGACACATAAAAATATTTCCAAATACGCTTATTATCATTACTGTTACTATTATTATTCCTATAACATAAAGAATGCATCACAATGCTCAAAGCTTTCTCTTATATTTGGTCCCGTGTTCCCAATTGAACTTGAAACAAACAATAAGAACAAGAATATCAGAGACTTGTATAAAGGTATCAGTGAGTTTAAGAGGGGTACCAGCCTAGAATTAATGTAGTAAAGGATGAGAACGGTGACCTGGTTGCAGACTCCCACAGTATTTTGGCTAGGTGGAGGAATCATTTCTCCCAGCTGTTGAATATACACGGGGTTAATGATATTAGGCAGACTGAAGTACACACAGCAGAGCCACTAGTGCCCGAGCCCAGTGCCTTTGAGGTTGAGATGGCTATTGAAAAACTAAAAAGTCACAAATCGCCAGGTATTGATCAGATTCCAGCAGAATTGATTAAAGCAGGGGGTAGGATAATTCGATATGAGATCCATAAACTTATTATTCCAATTTGGAATAAGGAGGAATTGCCTGAGGAATGGAAGGAGTCAGTCATTGTGCCTATTTATAAGAAGGGTGATAAAACAGATTGTAGTAACTATCGAGGCATATCACTTTTGTCGACTACGTACAAAATTCTATCCAACATTCTTTTGTCAAGGTTAACTCCATATGCAGAGGAAATTATTGGGGATCATCAATGCGGATTTCGACGTAACAGGTCAACTACTGATCATATATTCAGCATTCGTCAAATACTTGAAAAAAATGGGAATACAATGAGGCAGGGCATCAGCTATTTATAGACTTCAAGAAAGCCTATGATTCAGTTAGGAGGGAGGTTTTGTATAATATTCTCATTGAGTTCGGTATCCCCATGAAACTAGTAAGGTTAATAAAAATGTGCCTAAGTGAAACGTATAGCAGAGTTCGGTTAGGCAAACATCTGTCTGACACGTTCCCTATTAAGAATGGCTTGAAATAAGGAGATGCTCTGTCGCCATTGCTTTTCAACTTTGCTTTAGAATATGCCATTAGGAGGGTCCAGGGAAACCAGGAGGGCTTGAAATTGAATGGTACACATCAGCTTCTGGTTTATGCTGATGATGTTAAAAATATTGGGCGGAAGCATACATAGTATAAAGAAAAATGCAGAAGATTTAATGATTGCTAGTAAGGAGATTGGTCTAGAAGTAAATGCTGA
This sequence comes from Coptotermes formosanus, assembly GCA_013340265.1. Classification (NCBI taxonomy): domain Eukaryota; kingdom Metazoa; phylum Arthropoda; class Insecta; order Blattodea; family Rhinotermitidae; genus Coptotermes; species Coptotermes formosanus. The sequence goes on from BLKM01000895.1 coordinate 145,797, forward strand.
GAACACTAAGTACACGGTCATGTCTCGAAATCAGAATGCACGACACAATCACAACATAAATATAGATAATAAATCCTTTGAAAGGGTGGAAGAATTCAAATATTTGGGAGCAACCCTAACGAATCGAAACTCCATTCATGAAGAAACTAAGAGCAGATTGAAGTCGGGAAATGCTTGCTATCATTCGGTGCAGAATCTTTTGTCTTCCAGGTTGATATCCAAAAATACAAAGATTAGGGTGTACAGAACCATAATTTTACCTGTTGTTCTGTATGGATGTGAAACTTGGTCTCTCACAATGAGGGACGAACAAAGACGGAGGGTGTTCGAGAATCGGGTGCTGAGGAGGATATTTGGGCCTAAGAGGGACGAGGCGACGGGGGATTGGAGAAGACTACATAACGAGGAACTTAACGACCTGTACTCATCACCAAATATTATTCGGGTAATCAAATGGAGAAGAATGAGATGGGCGGGACATGTGGTACGTATCGAGGAGAGAGGTGCATACCGGATTTTGGTGGAGAGACCCGAGGGAAGGCGACCACGTGGGAGACCCAGGCATAGATGGGAGGATAATATTAAGACGGATCTTCGGGAGGTGGGATGGGGGGGCATGAACTGGATTGAGCTGGCTCAGGATACGGACAGGTGGCGGGCTCTTGTGAATGCGGTAATGAACTTTCGGGTTCCATAAAATGCGGGGAATTTCTTGACTAGCTGAGAAACTGTTAGCTTCTCAAGAAGGCCTCTGCTCCATGGAGTTAGTTTGTTCCCACTTTAGCCTATGCATCATTTCCATACGCAGTTACGAAGCAGAAGGATATGCCGCGTAGAAATGACCAGAGTCTTCAGTTCAGACAACAGAACATGTAAACAGGAACGCAGATATAATTCTATATTTTGCACTGAAAACCAAATTCTCCATCATTAGAAACACACAGAAAAAATGTGTGCCCCATTAAGAAGTGTGTGGAAGAAGACAGAAAATAACGTTGCATATAGTTTAGAAATTAAGAAGTAAAGAGTAATCGTTTAATTGACAGCCTAGAGTGAGAACCAGGAAACCGGGATGGCCGCCTAAAGCAGCAGGTTTCTGTACTGGGTTCCGAGGGTTTCATTCAGAATATCAGTATGAAATATACAGCGTAATGCATAAGTCCCTGCGGAGATTCCGAACTCGAGCGCGCAGCAACCAAGACAGACACAGCAGAAAGGAGCATATCAACAGGTAGAGAATCTCTCCAAGTTTTTTTTGGGGGGGGGGGGTAATAGGCACCGTGGCGTACTTGCAGGTTGCACAGCTAGGGGGCAGTCGTGAAGAAACATGGCGTGGACAGGGGATAAGATGTTGTAACGTGTGTGGCAGGAACTTGATTACAGGATTGACGTCTGCCGCATCACCAAGGGTGGACATATCGTGCACCTGTAAAGTACGACAGAAATTTGGAGTGTCTCTCCCTCTGTTGACATGCTCCCCCCCCCCCCGTCTTAACCATCCCCGCTACTGTACCACAGAGGTTGGAAATAACGGAGGGACTTATGAATTACCCTGTATGTTTTAAAGTGTTACACATTCTATTGGCTCAGTATAGCAGCATTATATCGTCCGAAATAAAGAGAATGACACTAAAACACTAACCAACCACTCCGTGCAACAAGCTCTAGTATATCTGCCGCGTATCTAAACCTGGCAGTTGATTAGTATTGCAATAGGCTTCTTTACATCACAGACTGCCTGGGTTATGAATGGTGCTTGCTACAGGACTTAAGAGTCGGAAATATCACACTAATAGAGAAACATTCCTATTTGTGGTTTATTTTGTAATGATGCCGGTAGCGGAGTTATGTTTCACTTTGAATTAAATACCACCTATTTTAATGCTGTACACTTCAGTCTAAGATGCAATCGTAGTAGGTGTAACAATTGTTACCATACACTGCGCGTAATAACACAGTGGTGCTATATTTAAGCACGTGAGAAATTTATTGACATCTTAGCACACTGATATTATTCTTGCCATAATTTTTATCTAAATCGCGCACGATATGTTTGTCCAAAAATAATTAGATTTTACAATTTTAAAATTACGATGTGAAGTGCCACAAAAATTTGTGTCCAAAAATGGATTTATGTTAAGCGTAATAAGAATTGCCAGTGTCTGTTAACACACACTATCATGACGTGGTCAACACGAACCCGTGCTAACGGAACTTTCCTTAACCCTTTCAAGACAAAGCGTATCTGCTTTATATAAGGACTCAGTGCGTACCGCGCTGTAAACACTCTCCACTTCGGTTATAAAAACCGATCTCTTAATGTTTTATAAGACAAAAGTTGCTGTTTGTTCTGAGATCCATACAAAACACATAAACGCAATGTGGGCACCACGTAGAATTTTTTAATGTTAAACCTGGTGGTATGTAAAGTTACCGCTAGGCTTTAAAAGGTTAATCAGAATAATTTGATTATTGAAACCGCCGGAGCTATTCGACATAATCCTACTGACACAGTTCCTTGTATAAACCCTTTTGAAAAGACAAGAATTGAAAAAGCAAGATAAACATTCTTACATTATATTATCTTGGTAAATATTTAGCGCAGCAAAACAGCGTCAATGTGGAGCATACTATCAACTTTTCTCAGTTACCTCTTTCTTCCCATAATTGTAGAATGATGCCTTGTGTTATTTTTTGCCTGAAAGTGCATGGAAGAATTTCATGGAACAGACACTTTCGTAGCCAATAGACTTCCAGTTAATCAAGAAAGAATTCCCATCTTTCCTGGAACCCGAGGGTATATCACCATCCTCACTTTGCTATACTGTGGAAAACTCGAGAACTAATTTCACCCACAAGGGACTCCCGGCGGGTTTATCTTTCACTTTTCCGTTGCTTCAAATTTACGGACACCTAATTTTAATAAAGTGCACCAAGAGAAATGTAATCCTTAAAAGCACCAGACTTAGACACTTCGGATCCTGAAAAAGGCTTTAGTAACCCTAAATATGGGACCTGGTCCCTTCCTCCCCGTTATTCTCACCATGGTCTTAGAATAGGTCAGCAAACTGCCAGAGTGCGTTGTTACTAACAGAATATGCTACATGAGAAAAAGAGTATTTTCCCCCAAGGCGCAACGACCCGTACTGGACGAAGGACTCCTCATCTTCGAGGCTTCATGATCTGGAAGAGTGATCAGCCCGGCGCAGGGACCTCTACCTGACAACACACAACAATCGCAAAAGACAAGACGTCCTTGGCCCCTGTGGGATTCGAACCCGAAATCCCAGCAATCAAGCGGCAGGAGACTCACGCCTTAGACTGCGCTGCCACTGAGATCGGCAGAAAGAAAGCACTTGTATAAAGGAGATAAATGACGCCTCAGTCTTTGCTACGATCTAAGTTCATCGAGAAAATTCATTCTTTATAAGTTAAAGTGTGTCAGTTAATCGAGATATTCCTCGCTACTTATTGGAACAAGATCATTAACGTTTTCACAGGCCAGTGGCGCTGGATCTTATTTTTATAGATAAAAATCCTCGCTATTTCTAAAGATTCTTTTAATGTCACTTTACTATCTCAGCCTGGGTCTTCCAAGAATTTTCGCGTCTTCCAGTTAAAGACGGTGACATTTGCCGCTTTTACCAGGTATGCTATATGTTGTGACGGTCTCATGCTCCTTAATTTGATGAAAATAATAATAATAATAATAATAATAATATGCCGAGATTATCCTAAAGGTCCTAAAATATAAAGAATTGATACCAGCAACAGTATGGGGCAACTGGAACCATCTCAAAATCATTCAGAAAATACCTGAGCAACACAGCGGGAAAGCACGAAATCAGGGACTACAGGAAACGGCCATATTTGGCACTGCACGTATAATTACACAGTACATACGTGTACGATAACCACGTCTCAGCACCGACAGGAGAAACATATCTGAGTGCTCTCCTCACGTCCCACTAATGCATCGTCTATTCACAATTAATTCCCAATTAAATTATTAATCGTCTGGTATGTAATGCTCAGTAGATGGCTAGATTAGCACCAAGGGTTGGGAGGCACCTGTTCCCTTCTTCTTAAGTGTAAAAGAATGTGTCGAGTGTGGAAAAATTGCGCGGATGTACGAATAAAAAGTGCGGCTGTGAGCGAAGCAATGGGAAAGAAATAACATATATTCGTCCTTTAAAGTGCCGTCTTTTCGGTCAGAATGAATTTCAGGTAAAGTAGCCCGAAGGGAGAGAATAGGAAGAAGATAAAAAAGAAATAATAGCGGATAAAGATTGTAGTAAAATAGAACGGGATAAAATTTAAAAAGTCTAAAATATTGCAACAGTATTCATCCAAACAGAGTAACACTTCTTGTATTGCACAAATGTAAATGGACCTACGTATACCTGTTTTATTACGTACGCGCTATTTGCCCCATCCATCTTACTTTCCTGAAGTTAACGACTTCAACGACATTAAACAAGGTTTTAAAAAAGTTTGTCCCTGAATCATGTTAAAAATTCCATTTTCCGCAGGTGCCCAACGAGCATTATGATTTCGCAAAATCCCACCGTTTCCTTTCCTGTCATCTTGTAATCCCATTAATCTTAAACAAAATTTTACTTTCGTACACATTTCATCTTTTTGCACACTCTTACTGTCCAATAGAGATACATGTTTTTGCACAGGTATGTACCTTAAACCTCTCTTGAGGATTCTCGTACGTACCCACACTCTAAATGTAAATAAGTTCCTCTTGCAACCGCAAAGGCGGGAAGTTATCTCATTATAAACTGAATGACACAGAGACCTCTATGCAGTATATCCGGTCTATCACGTGACTTCTAGGACAAAATGGTTGAGATTGTCATGACTTTGCTAATAAGCCAATTTCACTTTTGGTACACGCATGGTCAGATGAGAAATACAAGCACGTACAAAAATTATTGTGGTAAGATGAAGAAAAGACACAAATTTAGAGATCTAAATATAAGGGGGAGGATAACAAACCCATGTATTTTAAAATGATCCTGGAAATTGAAAGAGGAAGCACTAGATCGCACTCTGTGGAGAACTCGCTTTGGAAGAGGTTATGGATCTGCTGTAGGAGACAAAACAGAATGAATGAATGAATGAATGAATGAACGAATGAAAGTCTTAAAATATATGGTGTCATTATATGGGTTGAAAGTAACTCGGAATAAAACAGCGTACTACGCCTGTAGTTTCGATACGGGGCTAGGACTTCTTCACCGTCTGCACATCAACAGTAATATGTTCTGTGGTGTTAACCACATACGGCGTAATTACTTAGTTCGTGTAACAAGTCTACCGTGCGCTACTGTGCGATATTTTTGTGTATAGTTACTACCGGCTACATTTGTTATGATCATGTAGGCCTGCTGAGATGAAATGTACAACTCACCACACGAATGCATAAAAAAAGACCACTACATCGTTGGGACATACTCTAAACTTTTTGATCTGGAAAGGGGACAGGTAGCAAGATAAATGATTCTTAACCCAAAGAAAACAGCCTTTTTCTAATAATACACAAACGTAAGTTTTTTCTTTCCTGAAGGAGAATTACTTTCTTAAAGTATTCCCAGTCATCACCAGCTTGTCCTTCTGATAATCAGTATTAAGATGAAGATGAGAACTGAGCAATGGTGGGATGAAACAGACACTAGAAACCCGAAGTACTTGGAGACAAAACTGTCCCAGCGCAACATAGTCAACCATAAATCCCACACATCCTGGTCTTGCAACGAGCACTGACCTCGTAACTTTGTGCTTTCTTCTGCTAACCTGATACAGAACACTCAGTGTTGCTACCAAATGTACTCGGTACACATTGCCAACATGCACGGTAACTAGGGCTGTTAAAAACAAGGTTTCGCTAACATTTTTCCGTGATTCGAATACACATTCCATCCATTCTATTGCATGAGTAAATTTAATTTCATAATCTGAGCCTTATTTATTCTAATTCAGCCAATGTACGTTGTCACATTGACGAGAACAGGAACTGTGTCCGTCGAGGACAGTTAGGCCTATTGCGACTCGCCTCCTTGTTCCTTCCGACGCACTTGTCCAACATCTCCCACCCCCACTCGTTCGATATGACGTTCACATGACATCACGCGACAGCTGTTTCCTTTGAGCGAGATACCACCCTATCCTGCTGGCTGCAGTTTTGTTCATGTCTCATACTTTATTCAAAACTGCCTTTTTTGTTTCTCTTTTGGAAACGAACAACCCACTACACAGACATGAAGAACATTTTATGTTCTTCATGTCTGTGCATTAATTGATAATTACATAGGACAACACCAACAAAATGCACACTATTGTAATATTTAATATTACAATTTAAACACTAATACTTCAAATCCTACATGTTTCAACCGCGTTTGGGTCATCTTCAAGGAGTGATCATCAATTACATATTATAAAAAAGACTTTTTATAAGAGAGTTAAGCTAAAATTATGTTTCGATATTATTATATGGCTTCAGGTTTGCAGTAGAGACATAAATTTGGTGAAGTATTCCGTATGCAGCGGTTGTAATAAATGTATAGGATTACAGACGTTTACACCATAGACGCAGCTCGTGCTTGGCGCGAAAATAAGCGAGATGCTAACCACACACAGGCTGCTGCTTCTGCGACACGAACAGCTGTAATCCTATCCAGTCATAAGAACCACTGCTTACGGGATACTTTATCAAATTTGCGTCTCTACTGCAACTTTGAAGACACCTAACAATAGTAAAATCTAATTTTAACCTAATTTAGTTACAACAAATATGTGTTTTATACCTATAATTGATGTGAGCCTCCCTGAATGTGACCCGAAGAGAGTGGAAACACGTAGGAGTTGGAGTTTTAGCATTTTAATTTTAAAATTAGGTATATAATATTGTGAATTTTGTTTGTGTTGTCTTACATAAATATAAAGTATGTTAAGAGTCTCCGTATGAAATGAAGGCGATCAAAGGGTCAAACGGCAGCAGAATTGTACCATGACGTCACGGCATAGCTTGCAGTACTCGCAGATGCACGTTTTCCATTCTTCGTGCTGTTGCCTTCGGGGCCGAGTTTGGTTACGAAGGGACATCGGTGGATATGCAACCAGCAATAATTAAGTCTCCTAGAAAACGCTAAGGTAGCTTGTACCGTAAGAAAACACAAAAGTCTAGGTGCTGAATGGCATATCAAAGTTAACAGTCTCAGCAGGCAGTCGAGGGTCTCCGGAATAATACCAGCAGGCAGGACAGTATTACCGGAATTGCGTCACGCAAGTAAAAGGAACCAAGGTCATTGGCAGGAAAATATTTTGAAAATCAGAGAGCCTTAGTCATTGAGAGGCTGAATGACTGAATGAATAACTCCGTGAATTATTCATGACTTAAGTCACCCAGCGACTTAAACCATGACTGACTGGCTTATTCACACACTGTGTGGACGACACACACACATTGACCCAGTCACTAACTGCCTGAATATTTCACCCACTTTCTTTAGAGTCATTGAATCATTCGTAGAGTAAATGCTTAGAAACTGAACCAATCAGTAATTGTCCCAATTAGTAACTCAGTTTCTTATTCGTTGATTCGATTACTCCCTCTGTGAATGATCAGAATTTGACCCAGTTACTGATTCACTAACTTACAGCTTTGCTGCCTGGTGGACCGACTCAGTTGTTTACCAGCTAATATCAGATCAACCGAACACAGCTGCACGTCGCAGTGGAATAGAATAGAATAGAACAGAATAGAATAGAATAGAATAGAATATAAATATAAATAGAAATAGAATAGAATAGAATAGAATAGAATAGAATAAATAAGTGCTCGAGCCCCTTCGGTCCCGATGCACGTAGGCATTTTACAGCCCCTTTTTGCCCCTTAAGCTGAAGTCCAAGTCACGGAAGCCATGACCTTTCAGTAAAGTTCCAAATTGCCGCCAGAGTTAGATCTCTGGTGTTCTCAGGGCCCAAAAAGAAGGAACGCAAATAAATATGTCTGAGTGTCGCCAGCGCTTCACACTCACACAAAACATGAGTTCAGATCTCCTCCTTTGCTCCGCATTTCCTACACAAGGGACGGTGTCAGTCCCACTATTTGGAGGTGTTTCCTCACGGTGCTGTGACCGGTAAGGAGGCCAGTAACCACCCTGGATTATGTCACAGTGTAACAAAACAGTCATGGAAGACTGATGGGAAGGGGTGGATCGGTGGCACGGCCAGCTCCTTTACCCAGCTTCACTGTGTTAAGGTTGCATGAATCATAGACTGTAAAATAATGGTAAGCTAGAAATAAAACAACGGCTCGTAGCGTGCATAATCGAAGCTGCTGGTGGCATAAGAAAGGCAACAGAACACTTCCAGTGGGGCCAGCCATTAGAATGACGGCTGAGAGCATGGAGGCAGTTACGAGATTGTTACTTCGCAGACCTGATTTAGTTGCAGACGTGTAATTTTTTACTAATAAGTTTAATAAAAAAGCATTATTATTTATTCTTGACATTGAAATAATTGAAATGTTTCCATGTTTACCACACGAAATACTTCAGAACAAACCCCCAAGACATGATTCAAGGCAATTAAATACAGTAAGGACCTAGTTATCAATTACATACGCAGAGTTTTAAGGAAATCTGCCAATATTTTAGGGTCAGCGAGAGTTGGGGTTCTCACTGAGTTATTACTGAAGGTTTAAGTTTCCTAGGATGTGAAGCTCTGTCGTTGGGTGAGTTGTTCCCTATGTTTTAGGGGATCGTGTTTAAGCAGTCCAATACAGTATTGCGTGACCCTGAAGGTGAGTACATTACAACACTTCTAAACGTAAAGTGCTCCCACAACTAGGCGTTGCATTCCAGAAGGCTCTAACCTACATTTTAGGGCTTGTTCACTAATCGCAAGTAAAGCAAGAAATTCAATATCAGTGTGTAAGCATTCGTGTCACATCTCAGACGAGTGCTGACACCGCACATACTGGTATTCTCGCCACCTGCACGAAGGGTTACAGGGGAACGGAACGAGCAGCGATAACAAAACGCCTGCTAGTACACACGCGAAGCTTTCTGGCAGATACAGCAATCATGCGCCAAACATTGACGCGTTGCTATGTGCTTTGCTATGATGTCGGTGGCCAGAATTTTGAGCAGTTTTAATTAAAGATATATTTGTTCAGATTCGGAATTACTGAATTTTTAAGAAAGCGTCGTCCCCTTACACATTCGCTGAAAGCAGGAATTGTCCTAACGTATCTCAGATTGTTTTATGATGCCGACAGACTGACATAAAATTCTGTGTCTACTGTCACATATAAAGAAGTCCTGGAATTCTGTCCGTGGAGTTCCCGGGCACCCAGTATAGGCCAGTACCTTGTATAATGTATACATCTCATTTCTTAGTGTAATTATGAGTGGATGCGTGTAAAATGTAAATACAGAGCACTTGAGATTTCATTTTCAACTACTTAAAACTCCCTAATAGGGGCTGTAGAAAAATTTGAAATACGAGGACCCTTGATAAAAAGCATACAGCTACGCCGATTTTGGAAAAAGAGACAAACCTAAGCACTAGTAGGATATAGTCACTACTAGGCGTTCCCATAAAAATGAAAGGCAATGCAGAAAGTGCAACGTCATGTGTCAGAAGTCCAAAAATTATCCAAAAATTTAGGAGCCACCTCCAAATTCTAGACGCCAGAAGTGTGACATGCAGAAATTTCCATTCTGAGAGCCCCCAGATCTGGAGTTGGTGTATATTTTTGTATCTAACAAAAAACCTGAAATGATTGCGCTGAAAATATTAGGAGCCACGGTACAAAATGTGTCAAACACGAAGACATTAATGTAAGTTAGTGATAGTGAAATACTGTCCACAATAATAAGGTGCTGTAAAAGAGGGAGTGGACGTCTAACCACATATTAACTGAAGCCACATCAGCTACCCTGCCATAGTCCCACAGAGTTTATAAAATAAACTAGCTACGCTGTCTTGTGTCACAACAGTACTGGGTTTTCAGCAGTCTGGGATCATGGCGGAATTATTCGGTCCTCCATTCCGCTCGCCAGATGGCTACGTTAAGCTAGAAGAAGCCACACATCATAAAACTTACTAACCTGTAATCCTCTTTTGGTGTGCCTACATGTAGTCTCCTTGCCTGCTGGATTCACTCGCACTGTAACTGTATTAGTCCCAGGTGACTTCTCATGCAGTTTGCAACGTCTCCACAGAATGTGCATACACTCACAGCGTCTACAAAATTCACAGATTTCCTCATGCAGCTTGCAACGTCTTCCCAAAATGTACATGGACTCACAGCGTCTACAAATTTCACAGATCTCCTCATCCAGCTTGCAACGTCTTCACAAAATGTACACCAATTCACACCGTCTACAAAATTCACAACTCTCGACTGACTTCCTTGCCAGGCTGCCCCCTGCCAGGCCTACCAACGTAACCGGTTGGACGCCTTCCATTAGCAACTACTCTTACGCTGTTTGTACTAAACCGACTTGAGCTGAATGAGTGGAAACCGTGATTTTGCGAAGCATCGTTACATATTCTCTGACACATCGACCACTGCGTAAATAGAACAGATAAACCTTTTATAGCAGCAGCATTCAACTGTGTTCCGCTGAATCCAGGGTTTCTGCAGGCGACTTTCAGCGGTTACCCAAGCACATTTTCTTTTGGAATAAAATAGGTAAATTTAATTTTGATAAACTGTAATTGCTTTTATATTTTCCTCTTCAAGTTTTTTACATAATCGGCGCTGTGTTCATTTTAGTGTAAATCACCAATAACAAAATTTTTCATAAACGTTTTTAACAATTTTATTTATTTAAATAAATTTCACGTTTTAAGAATTCTTATTTCATTTTGCACCCACGCAGTAATTTTTACTTCGCAGGGGTTTCGCGGAAATTCAGACTAAATAGAAAGATTTTCATATTCTTGAAAAACAGAACAAAATTTCGCATTATGCAGCAGAAGGTGAAAGTTCCAGCAATCTCCTACACACGAAAAATATAATAAATTCTACAAAGAATCGGGACAGAATAAGAGGCTACAGAATGTCCGTCTAGAGGAATATCATGCATTTCCAAACAACCAACGAACCGACACCCCATAGGAATGATACTGCTTGGACACAGATGACAATTTTCCATTCAGTTACCTACAAATGTGCAACCGTAACATTCTATTACCAACATTTCCTTTATCTATGACTTCCTGCATGTCAATCTACCCACTTTCTGGACGCGTCACGTATCCTTCTGCCGTAAATTCAGTAAAACACTTCTGTGTTATCTCTATCTATCCACTTACTGGATGCATCACGTATCCTTCCATCATCAATTTAGTAAAGTAGGTTATCGATGTTGTATCGATTAGCAGGTCTAAATAAGGGGCCTGAGACACACAGCCATTTAGATCTTGACCGAATTGTGTCAAGGGATGTTGAAAGGGAGGAGGATAGGCAAAGAGCAGAGCAGAAGCTTCTTTGTCCACTCTAACAATATTTGTCCGTGGGCACTGAGAAAATATTTGCACATTTACATCACCTGCTCCTTCAAATTTTCCAGTTGTGTATGCCTATATAAGCCAACTTTATATTTCTTTTATTATGACGGATAATGTATTAATTTTATTGACTTCGGATTACTGTCCTTCATAATTTTGTGAAAGTAGGTAAGTAGCCATACTCAGTCTTCAGCAAACTCATATTAAGGCGTTAAAGAGGAAAAGAGCCTGAATTATGTTTAAATATTCAGTTCGCACTGCGCAGTAAACGCAACTCCCTTCGGTTATAAAATCCCCACGTTTAATAACTTTAATGTTCATCATCCCTTTGTACGTGCTCTTTATATATGAAAAATAAAACAACCGCAAAGCGCAACTTCATTCACTACTTTGTATTTTACTATTGAGAATACATAAAATGCATACGATAACACTACAAGTTTCGGCTATTCCTCGGCCATCTTTATGTGTGTGCGATAGGAACTAATAAATACATGTATGTGTCACATTTGAAGAATGGTAAGTGTGAGATCTCACTTTTGTTTGAACAAAATGTTTTAGCCAATATATTATTTAAAATTAAAATCAGGGGTTTGAAGAAATAAAATATATATGTGGTCAATTATAAGCTGTATTAAAATATAGTACTAAAATACCAGTAACAAGAAACTGAAGAACTAAATTATTATAACTCGTGATTTATGTATTAGGTTCACGTTTAATGTTTCACAGAGGAATAATCGATGTTTTCATAAGAATCGTATAAAATAATGTAGGCGACGTTAATATTAATCTCGTGGTAGGTAAACTAAACACAAGGGCCTAAAAGATTAAATGGGCACGAACACAAAGTTCTGGTATATAAGAGAGACATCACTGTCATCCAGCACGTGGTCCCGTCACCATACTGACCGAGATACTCAAAAACACGTTTGTGTAGCAAAGAGTTCAATGCTACAATAATGTGAAAGAAAATATTTCATTTTGAGCTGTGTAGCACAATAAAGTTAGAGCCCTACAAGACCGGCTGTTTTTCTACGTTACTCCCTGACTTAAGTGCTGAATTCTTATCACAGAGCCATGGACATCAAAAATGGAAGAAGAAAAGTACAAATTTCATTCTCGTTTTTTCTCATTTTTTTTTCTTGACGTCATACCAACTTTTCTTTCTAGCATTTTTAACATCTTTAAAATACAATGACTTTCTGTATGTTCAGACATTCAGCTCATCATCAACTCCAATACAGCCAACTGCAGAGATGTCATTGCGCTATGTATTGAGGAACTGGCATCAAGTGTTTATAATTCTAATTTTATTTTCGGGTAATTTACATACACTTTTAGCGAATAATGGGACGATTATATTGAATAATTAAAATGTGTCGAGGCAAGGGGTCATGGCTTTTCCTAAGGTAATGCCAGAAATTTCGTGATGAGAGGATGAGAAGCACCGCGACAATGGGATGGCCTCCTACAGCGTGACTTTTGTAAGGGCATTCACGAAGATATGACCGTGGTCGCTCTTAAACTCTTAACTTAATCGTGGTAAATGTAATAAATTTACTGGCACACATATATTGTATTTCTTTTTGAGCGGTTTTTGTGTAACAGACCCCCGAAAAAGCTGTGTTTCTTCCCCGGAAACTAATATCGAAAATGAAAACCTTTGCCTATTCTGAAACCCCGTATTGTATAAAATACAAGCGTAAATTTTATGTACTTTAGTTGCTATCAGACATGTTTTCCAAACTTCCACCTTCCGACTGCAGACACTTAATTAAAGTTCTTCATGATTTTTTGCAAATACAGTTCTCCTGATATAAGTGTAAGCACCAACCCACACTTGATAGGACCAGAAGTTACGGTTCTTTCATTTTTTTACACATTAAGTACACTGCGAAGTGCTTCAGATCCAAACCTCGTTGTTTTAGCGAGGATGGCATATTTTGCCTTTATGTACCAGACTTTGTATCGACTAAGTTGTTTGAGGAAAATGTTATTCGAGATTAGCTGTACTAACCTTAGTGATTATATTAGGCATAATATGAAACAAATTAATGTACTAGTCCCACAAATTTCAATGTAGAAGCGTTATAACAAATTTCATGAAAATCTTTTCAGTATATAAATAAAATCACCAACTAATGCACTTTTTATTAACTACCATTTAATTCCCGACATATGTTTCGACGTCCAATGTCGCCATCATCAAGGGAATAATTATTGTGAATAACACGGGACCTCCAATTGGTGTCTAACAGAAGTCTTGAGTTAAGTAGTTCACATTCCCGAAAGTGTTAACCTTTTAAAGCCTAGCGGTAACTTTACATACGACCAGGTTTAACATTAAAAAATTCTACGTGGTGCCCACATTGCGTTTATGTGTTTTGTACGGGTTTCAGAACAAACAGCAACTTTTTCCTTATAAGACATTAAAAGACTGGTTTTATAACCGAAGTGGAGAGTGTTTACTGCGCGGTACGCACTGAGTCCTTATATAAAAGAGATAAGCTTCGTCTTTAGACGGTTAATGTGAACCACTTAACTCAAGACTTCTGTTAGAAACCATATGGACGTCCCGTGTTATTCACAATAATTATTCCCCTGATGATGGCGACACTGGACGCCGAAACATATGTCGGGTATTAAATGGTAGTTAATAAAAAGTGTATTAGTTGGTGATTTTGTTTATATACTGAAAAATGCAAGGTGAAAAGAATACAAATCTTTTCCGTAGCTTCGAAAATGACACATATGGCATGCTGTAGGTACTCCCTACGGCCGATTGTGCACTAATTGTGTCCATTTAAAGCACAGAACCCACCCACTTATCCACCCATCCACCCACACGCCAAAGACTTGAAACTGTGTCATAATAATTGTAACACGCAGCAAGTCAACGGCTGAGAAAGCCTGGCAGCAGTGATGGCTGAGACCATCCTGACATAATGAAATAGCCTAGCAGCCTCAAAATTTGTCAATAAAAATTACTTCTGAGTCGTAAAACCACTTTTTTTTTGTCAAGTTGTCCTTGTTGAAATTTACATGTTCATAGGGCACTTCTTCACTGAAAACGTAATCTCATTTCTTTCCTCAAGGACGCTATGAGAGCGGACCAGTAGAATACAGATTCCTATTTTAGACGCATATTTTCTCAGCTACTCCAGAACTTCTTCACGTTTTATATAACCTGAATTGTTGTTGCCCTCTTCACAATATTCCGTCACTTGTCCCTATCCTGAGCCAGATGAAACCGTGCCATATGCTGTGGGATGTTCAGCTGTGTAAGTGGCTAAAGATGGGAAATATTAAATTTTCCGTTTCCAGTTTAAAAGGACTTTATGCGAGACAAAATGAAAGCCACGTACTTCAAGATTCCTTTATATTTAGTTTAGGTAGACTTGACGCAAAAACATTTCAATTCCATTTTCAGTACGAGAAGTGATCAGATATTGAGTCAGAAATCTTTAAGAGAGCTACACAGGAAATAGCTGAAGTTGGACAATGAAGTAGAACCCTTGAACACAACTTTATCCAGTTTAGTAAGCCGTTCGGTTCACAGCAGATTCAACGCGGAATGCTTTGATGAATGCACAATAAAACAAGCAAGGAGATATACTCCAACAGAACGCAATTAGGCCTCAATTTTTAAATACTTTGCTTGAGGTTTTGCAACCGTCCTTGTATTTTCATCTATTGCACATGCAAATATATGATTTAAGAGTCAGTAAAAACAGATACTAAAAGACTGTTCCTGTACACCTTATGGTGGCGTATGGGCAAGTGGAGGTGTAGATCCACTCAATTTTCACCTCATTACTAGGTGGAGATCAGTGCTACTCTTTATGTCCTAGACGCGATACTTTCAGAAAAATTCCGATTCCCATTTTACAGGCGGCTGGTGGGACTCCAGAGACGGTCTGGACGCTTTTGAGTAGAGGAAACCCTCTTGCCCCTGCTGAGATCGAGCTACGATTCCTCAGTCGTCCAGTTCGTATCCTAGTCACTTTACAGACAGGCAAGACATTCTGCTGTTCATTAGGCCTAAGTAGATGTCATGTCTAAACGAAATTACGTGAAGTCTAGACGTTAATAACATCTAAACAATTACGTACATTACTCTGAGTCATTGCTGGGAGAACTAAGAAAGGTCGAGTTGAGTTTTGTATAACGTACAATCATACTGGGTGGATGTATTTTCTTAGTTAACATAACCTAGAAATGCAACCGTGAATTAGCATGAGCAGGTCCGCAAGTTCCTTTAGGTCGACAGTGGGTCCTCTCAGGTTTTGGAAGGGATAAACGGTTTTAGATGCTTATGTGTCAACTACTCTATTTCATATTCAATAAATTCTTGAAATGGGAATCGACACTTACCAGCTTGAATACACAAGACAACGCGCAGGAAATGAATATCCGTGAACTGACAGGTTTTTGAACCAATGACCCCAGTATTCAAGACCAAGAGACCAGTTTTTTATGCACCAATATTCTAACTAATTTGTAAAAAATGTTTAAATAACCGGCGGGGCGTGTTGCAAGTATGAAAGACAGGTACACAGAGGGTTTTGGTGCGGAAACCTAAGGTAAAGAGACTACTTGGAAGACATAGACGTAGACAGGGATAATATTAAAATGGATCTCCAAGATGTGAGATGAAGGCCGTGTATTGGACAGATCTGACTCAGGAGAGGGACAGGTGAAGGGATCTAGTGAGTGCGGTAATGAATTTTCGGGTTCCATAAAATGTGGGAAATTTCTTGACTAGCTGAGTGTCTATCAGCTTCTCAAGAAGGACTCTGATCCATAGAGTTAGTTGGCCGGTTAGTTGTTATTTCGTTAGTCCGTTCGTTCGTTAAATAACGTGCCAATTTAAAAATCTCTCCCTAACACAACACTTTATAATTAATAAATTAAGGAAGCTAATTTCGTGTAGAGGAGTCTTTCTTCACAAGCTGATAGTAGTTTATTTGGACAATTTTTATTTTTGTCTTTTATAATACCGGAAATTTCTTTACCATGTTCGAGGCAAACAATGGGCTGTGTCAACTGGATATAGATCACATCTCACATGCAATTTCTTTAAGATCCATATTAATGTTATCCTCCCATTAACTCCCAGGTCTCCTAGGCAGCCACTCCATGAGCTGCTCCTACTACTATTTGTATACATTTCTCACGGTCTCCAGGTGTGCTAGACGCGCAACTCTTCAAACACGTTCACCTGGTCACTCTGATAACATGTAGTGAAGTGACAAACTTGTATTCTCCTTATCAATAGCTTTATCCTGTTCTGTTTTACTTTCTCCTATGATACTTCTTTATTTTTCGTTTCTTTGTTCAAATTCTGCGCCTAAATTCTACCATTAGTGGGAGAAAGTGACTAGCTCCGTGCAGCAGAGTCCTTCTTGAGAAGCTAATGCCTTTTTAGTGAATTATCTGTGCACGCCTTGAAGGTATATGGGGTGTCGGAGTATATCTCCAGTCATTCTTAAATTCAGCACTAGCTGAAAGTGGTCAACTTCATGCTCCATCAACTGTATACCGGAGAAATTTCCTCAGATTTCTATCGAATAGGCGACTGGCTAGTAAATAAAATAATTACCGCATTTAACGTAACCTGAAATTTCATTACCGAGTTCACAAGAAACGACAATTTGTTTAGATCATGAAGCACACAAATAGAGTTCAGACTCTCCCATCCTATTTCTCTAAGATCTGTCTTAACACTGTCCTCACATCTCGTATAGTTTTTTAAAGAGGTCCACTTCCTACAGATTTCCCCATCAAATTCCCGTTCTCATGTCTCTTATTGTGCATGTCACATGCCTCTTGCATCTCAAGTGAGAATGTGAGAATGAAAACATTGAAGCATCTCATTTTCATCCTGTCGTTATAAAATTAGTCACCTTGTTTTACCGTATCTAGACGCGATCGTTATTTTGTACACCCGATCCTGGAAGTGCAAAATCCATGATACTCTATTGTTCCTTCCCCGGAGTCAGGCTTAATTCACTTTAAGCTATGAAAATCTGTGCCTTGTGACTGCAGCGGATATAGTAGGAGACGCGCAATTTGTCTTCTGTTTATGTCTATAAGCCATGCTGCATCTGAGACAAACTTTCGTAAATCTAATCACAAGTGTAGTTTTGATCAGCAGAAGAGAGCTGAGAAGGGTGTGAACTTTACAGATTTACAAATGTAACAACAGCCTTAACATTGCGCGATGAGAATATCTTTGTGACAAAAAATTACAAAACATTTGCTCGAAACGACAAAGGTACAGATAGATACGCCCTTGTGCACTCTATAAAACAATACGGGGGAAAGGCACATTAATCTAGTCATTGTCCCTTAAAAGTAGATTGCTCTTTATAGTTTACTCACCTTCATATTTTAGTCTAGA
The DNA here is from genome assembly GCA_013340265.1 of Coptotermes formosanus. Classification (NCBI taxonomy): domain Eukaryota; kingdom Metazoa; phylum Arthropoda; class Insecta; order Blattodea; family Rhinotermitidae; genus Coptotermes; species Coptotermes formosanus. Next base: position 163,741 of record BLKM01000895.1, read on the forward strand.
CCAGCGTTTTCAAATTTCTTTTGGGCAAGGAATGGTTTTGCACTTTGAAAGTATCTGCGAAATCCTTGTTAAAAATTATGTATACACGTACGTACATACGAAGTTAAAACACTTGACCATAACTAAAAGTGACATTAAGCAAATAGTAAAACGTTTATGAGCTCAATATTTGACTTAACTGCTTTCATTTACACATAAAACAAACATTTCGTGTACACGAAAAATGAAGTAATGGGTTTTTGGACTTTTTCCATCGTCCGAAGAATAAAATAATTACAATTAAAATTACGACTTTTCGGAAGCTGGTTCTGCTTCCGTCCTCAGGTGAGGAGAGGGGGGAAGGGAGGAACACTTGCTCTGTTGGGTCCCTCAGATAGAGCTAGCCTCAATCACTGGACCAGCTTCCGAAACGTCGTAATATTAATTGTAGTTATTTTATTCTTCGGACGATGGAAAAAGTCCAAAAACCCATTACTTCACAACATTGTACACCATCGTCAGAACCTTTTATAAGTTACCTAAGCGAAAAATGAAAATAAAAAATTAATATGCGATTCCATAAAAAGTTTCATATTACTGTTATTTGATTTTAGTATAGTATAGTAGTGTAACAATTCAGATATATTTGAAACGCTTAGCTGTTGCCAAATAAAAATCAAAATTATTGCGAAGTTATCATAGTAATTTCATTTTAAAGATTTTTCTTGTAAAACCACTATTTTTACTTAATCCAGCTAGGGGTACTTCAAAACACAATGTGGAAAACACTTCTCCAGGCAAAACTAAGATCATCGTGCGTGGGCCTGTACAATCTAAAGTAATAAAATGCGTCTAAGAAGGCCTACTTTTTGAATAATTCCGTCGTTATTGGATGAAATACAGAAGCCCGTGCTATGTCCATTAAATTATATTTTTCTTCTAAGAAGAAAATTGTGCTCTCAAGTGTTGCAGATGCTTCTAATAAATGAAGCGCTGACTGCAGGATAATGACAGTATAATAATGAGATGTATAATGTAGAAACTGTCATGGTCTGAATCTAGTTCGAAGTGGTGAAAAACTATCAATATTTACATTAAATGTTGCCATATAACTTTTCAAAATCGTTGTAATAATCACAGTAGCTAATACATATTAGCTGCACCGGACACCAGTGCAGTTCAATAAATTTAAACCAACAAGTCAAATAAAGTGTTGCCTCTACATTAACTGTCATTAATATACGTTAAAGTGTTGATTTGGACCCGTTAATAGAATTGCATTCTTGTGCTAAATAATGTCGTGTTTTTATACAAAGTTGGTAAGAATGCATAAACAAAATGGCTTTGTTATTGTAAGTTCTTTGGATAAGAACTTCTTAAGGGATTTTCAAAGATTTGCCTTTAAAGATTGCCGATATTTGTCAACACAAGAAAATGCTCAGGAAGTAGGGTTTTATTCAATATTTATTAGTATATGCCACAGGACACAACGTTGTCATTACACAGTTAGGATACATAACTGTAAATTATATACATACACATCTACACACATTACTTTTGTGCCTATTTTAAATAAAACAAATTGACCTGGGTTCAACAGACATGATATCTGATTGGTGGATGTGGCTGGATAATCCCCAATCAGAAAGCAGTTGTTGCATGTGTTTATTTTTCAGTCCTTGAATTTTTATGGTCTTTATTTAATATTTTCCACATTTTCAAAATATTCCGTGATCGTCTTTGATAATTAATGGTAATGTTGGTACTTATAATAAATGAATGATCAAAGCAGATCATGGACATTTGGTACTTTTGTAAATTTTTTATCTTCATGTATAAAGCTCTTCCATTAATTGAACATCTTCCCAAGTACAAGACAGGAAGAGACATCAGGCATTCAATTAGTGAGGAAGTCTTTATAATGAAATGTTGATCATATCTAAAGTCATTGGAAATAAACCAAACTATAGATAAACACAAATACTTCAAATTAAATGGAACACAAACTGCTGCAAAATTCTATCCAAGACATTGCACAAGATACTACAGAAGCTGGATGTAACACAGAAGCAATGTCAGCAATTCCGTAGGTCCTGGAGACTCTTTAAAGAAAAAATTAAGGTCTGACGTTACATTTAAAAAGTAATGTATTTTTCATTATATTCTAACTGAAAACTTTTACTGGAGTCTTTTAGCAGTTACACGTATTTTCACGTGTTCAAAATAAATTTGATACCAAAAAGTGTCATAATTAAAATTGTCTTCTAAATACAGTAAATATTATTTCATTTCTGAATATAAATAGGACGATTGCCCATGCTAAACATATTGTCACTTATGTGTGCAGCTGATTAGAGAGTATAGATTTAACGGTTAATTTCATGCGTCTTTTCATTCACATGTGCTGTAGGCCAAATACTTTTCTAGCAATATAATGATCCAAATTCAATCAAACAGATATATTCAGCAACAAGCATATATGAACCAATTCTTATTAATTTTAGCAGGAAACCATAAGCCACTCACACGCTACCTTTAAGTACCAAATCTCTTATAAGTGAGAAAAAATTGGCACAGTTGTTCAAATAAATCTTTTACACAAACCCTTTTCTATGCTTTTTTGATTCACATTTCGTTTTACTGTAACCTAAGGTACAGAAATCGAATTCAATCTATGCCCACTTCTACTACAAATGCAAATAAAATTTGAAACAATAATTATCCTACACTAATATATCATTAACCGCTTGTGAGTATCAAATCAAAATCAAATTAAATACACATTCTATATAAATACTAAACACATTAACATTTCAGTTACCTCACTCCTGTATTTCGACCAGGCTTGGTCATAATCAGATATTTAAAAAACGCAAAAGGAAGTTACTAATTTTACGTAAAAATTATTTTTGCCGCTTGAATATTTTACACACAAATAATACAAACAAATCAAGTCTAATTCTAGTGCTTAGATGTTTCATATATTTTATACTACTTTACAAGTATCTCTTATTTTGTAAATATATTTAATTAATAAACGTCAATTTAAGCTAAAATTTATATAACAAATTGGACGTGATTTTCTATGATAAAATTACGCAAATATTATAAATTTTCCTCATGTGACTTGTCCAAGGTATATTACGAATATAGTGCTGAAATATCATGCCCATTTTTCAACATGCCATTCCGTTATTTTTGTTTACCAGTCAGCCTGAAGGTTTAAGGACCGTGCAGGTTGCAAGACCTTTACTCATGTGGCCAGACATGGAGCGTGTTTCATTTTGTACCTTATGGAAAGCGTATATGATATTTTGTCAGGTATACCCGTGACACCTAGGCACACTATGAAAGAAGAAACAATTCAAGTTTCACTACTGAGGCTTCAAACGGTGCTTTATTCAGTGTCAAATGTATGAACCGTCTGATGAACAAGTTTGGTCGAAATTTATAGGAGTGAGACAAATAAAAATAAATAGATGGTTTTCATACACATGTGAATGCGTGATTAGTTTGTTTGATTTTAATTGACAACACGTAATATTATTTGAAGAAAAGGAGGTCACATACTGCTAAGAGATTCATTGTTCGTGGATATGTTTTCTTTCGTTTTCCTTAACAATGGGCCCGTTACAACAGTCTCGATATTGCAATATAAATAAGACACAGTCAAACTTATAACGTTTTGTATCAGACTGTTTTCAGTACACTAAATGAGTATTTTTAATAAATAAAATACAGAATAACGCGTAAATTCTTTTGATTATTAAATTAATTAGATATGGGTACAAGCTGATTTCATATATACATTTAAGAAACATAATCTCGATTATCCTAATTCAACATGAAGAACGGAGATAAAAAAGGGAATTAATTTTTAACCCAAGTAAAATGAAATATATTGGTTCCTTACAAATAAGAATGAATTATTAGTAATTATCACACCATGAGTCCATTGTTAGCAGCGATGATGTATTGTCCAGTGTTCTCAATATGGTAACCATCAAAATGTGGAACGTAAAATGTCGGCTGCTTCCTGCGATAGTTGGTACCAATTTTTCCATTTATTTCCCCCATTTTTGGAAGAGACCCATGCGCTGGCACCGACAATTAGAGCCCCACAGGTTGCATCGACATGAACTGTTGTAGCAGCAGTCTTTAGGTCTGTGATCGCAGTTTCCACCTCGTCTGACGCATGCGCGTCTGAAAAGGTAAATTAAAGAAGATCGTCTGCAAGGAAATTAGAATTATCTAAAATAGAACAGATACATTAGAATTATACCAGTGGTGCGGAACCCTTTCTATCACCGACGTGAAATAATGTAAAACGTGATTTTAGTTGCAAGCAAAGTGATAACAATCAAACAATAACGTTTAATTCACTGAACATATTTTGTACGTTCAATTATTATGTATTATTCGTGTTAAAGTAAGGAAAATATATAGAATAAATACACTTATTAAGTAGAGTATTTTCATGAAAGAGAAACTTCGAAGATTCGAAGTTCTTACACATGTGGCTACACAGACTAGCCTCGTATTGCGTACTTTGCACCAAATTATGAATATCCATATGCTTCTGGGTATTAAGTAATACCGACAGATTCCCTGGTGTGAAAATTTCCCGCGGTTCACAAAGGAATGTTCGGCGGGCCACAAGTTGCACACCACTGGACTCTACAGTAGGGAAATGATTCTCAACTACGTAACTTGAAACCCTCAGGTTCCCTGACAGGTTCCCAAGGGTTCCGCCAATTTCTTTTAGTATCTACATTACGATGAAAAATTTCTATTCTAGTTGAATATCTGTGTCTGAAATTGATCACATACATTTCGACAGTGCCGAAAAAGGAGCACAAAATCCTTGTTGTGCCCATCACTTTTATTCCCAGAAAACGAGGAAAAAGACAGGAACGGGATATTTTACATTGCATTGCTCTTTGCAAAATATGGTCATAAGTTTGTTTCGCCACATCGAATAATACAGCTTGAAGAATGTCGGAACAAAGCGGGCGATTAGGTTATTTGTGTTATTTTATGCGTCACCTTCCTGCGTAGCCGATCCTAGTGGTCGCGCGGCCTAGGGCGTAGGTCTGCGGCCGAGCGCTTGCTGGGATCGTGGGTTCGAATCCCACCGGGGGCATGGATGTTTGTCTCTTGTGAGTGTTTGTGTTGTCAGATAGAGGGCTCTGCGACAGACCGATCCCTCGTCCAGAGGAGTCCTACCGATTGTGATGTGTGTTTGAGTTCGATCAAATGAAAATAAACAACCTCGACACCTACTGTGAGTAAGTAGAAGAGGGAAGGACTACGAAACGAAACGAAACTTTCCTGCATATAAAAGTTCATTATTGCCTTTGAAATCACAACATAATCCATAATGTATAATACCCCCAAAATCCTTCCTTGTAATTTGTCGATTATTTACAGTAGCAAGAATCACTTTAAGCAAATTTTGTACTTATTTATAAAGTTTATATTTTAAATTATAACTGACTCCATGGAAGGGAGTCATTTTTCAGAAGCTAGGAAATCCTTAACTAATCAGGAAATACTCTGCATTTTACGGAAACCGGTTATTAATTACCGTGTTCACAAGAGCCTGTAATGTCTGTATCCTAACCCAGATGTATACAGTTAACGTCATGCCATCACACTCAATTTCTTTAGGATCCATTTTAATATTATCCCCATCTAAAACTAGGTGTGTAAGTCGTCTCTTACCTTCAGATTCTTCCAGCAAAATCCTCTAAGCCTTTTCCTCCCCCACCCGCACCTACACGTGCCACATATCTTGACCATCTCACCCTCCGCGATTTTATCACTCTAATCACATTTGCTAATTAAAAAAACCACGAAGCTCCGCATTATGCATTTTCATCAATCCTCCTATTACTGTTTGTCTCATATATTAGTTTACATTATACGTTTCCATACTACAAAACCTCTTTAAGAAAAGCAATAGCTTTCACGTGCAAGGAAGGTGTTATACACTATTTTACATACGCGAAACAAATTTGATGCAGATTCACAATATTAAATTTAATCCAATTAAATTTAATTTAGCCTCAGAGAGGGAATATTCAGAAGAACAGACGAAAAGTACGAATCCCAACGCATGCTATCTTTTTGATCCCGCTTTTTCAGGAAAATCTACGACGCGTGGAATTGACTTCTTGCTTACGACATGTCGTTACGTAGAAGTATAGGAGTAAAAAACCCCGGCCAAATATTTTAGCATTCTTTCTGCTTTTGATATTTCTTCCTGTCAATAACAAATTACAGTCATGTACAGTAGATACTGTATCTACAGCATTTACAGCATCGACAGTATCGACATATATCCCTCGACGGACACGATGTTTAAACATTAATGTCGCTATAGTTTCAAACGTTTTTATATTCTATAGTAATGTCACTCGAATATGATGATTCTTTAATTTTTATGCAGTGTACCGCATTAATCAGCACGACAGATGATAAATTAAATTATATTGTCTGTTTATATTGCGCCGAAATGAGTGGTTAAATGCAAAAATACGCTACAATGGTTGTGGATTTATTTCCTCCGAGGAAACATCGCCTGCTTTACCTTTATTCGTATAGGAAAAGTAGTCTTGAATTATGCGAGGTCTTTAGTTAAGCATCCCTCGCATTACGTGTGACACTTTTAAATATCAGTACATATTCACTGTTATTTAATAAATGTGCAGGCAACTTGGATTTGATGAATATTAAAACAAGCATGGTACCCCTAAACCCTTTATTTTACACAAAGCCCTCATTCAAAACGCCGCTTTTGATGCTCCCGATATTTTTCTGAAATATGACTCCTTCGGTTGCCAAGGGATTGCTGTGTTTATATGGTAAAGGCTTAAAATAAAATTTGTTGAAAAGGGAATGTGTTGCTTGTATGGCATTGTCGTGCAATTCCTGGATTACAGCGAGACTAATTGGATTTCATACCCTTGAATGAATTAATTAAAATTAAATTCAACTAAAACAATGAAGAATTGCCGACCGTGAACTGTTGAAATTTCAGAAATGTCATATTAATTCCTATGAAAGACCTTTACGGTCCGAAAAATATAGACAATGGGATGTGTTTGTGTGTCAGTACATTGCCAGAAGTGCGCAGTTGTTCTCCAAGTGTAACCGCCTACTTAATTTGAGATTTAATAACCTGATATGTTTTCTTTTCTTATTTCTCATGAGCATAAAGAAAGCGAAGAATTTACCAAGACGAATCTTTGCAGAAAGGGAAGCTGAGATGTCGTATTCGGTAATTACAGTAACTAGGCCATTTGCTGGACGGCCAATAAATTGTGGTTCGATTCCCGGTGAGGGGAAGCGGTTTTTAATTTCGCCACGTCGTGCAGAAAAAACCTGGTTCCCATCCATCCACCTACTCAGTGTATGCCTCGCTCTTTCTTCCGAGGTAAAGTAAGCGAAGCATAAAGCTGAATATTCGCCTCCCCTAATGCCAAGTTTAAGAATGTTTGGAGCTATAGCTCCACTCTTACATACGCCTCCATGTGATACATAGTAACAATTTTACCTTCTTTTCTGTATAGAAGGGAAATAGTGTACGTGTTAAAGAGCAGTGTGTGCTAGGAGTCGATAAACTGCGGTGCCTGAATGCTGATTACAGACGGAAGTCTATGGATAGAAAAAAATTGCTCTCAGGTGTCAGCAGAATTCAGATAGAATTTTGACGGTAGCATTTGTACCTGAAGCCGCTAGCTTCAAACAATATTAACTTTCTGTACTGAAAACCTCATTTTCATTCGTTTCGTTCCTTGTAGGAATAGATTCTGAATTTTAGAAGGAAAGAGAAAACTTGTGATCTTTCGAAATAGATGGGAAGATAATATTAAAATGTGCACTGTAACAGTATGATGTGAGGGTGCGAACTGTATTGAAATCGCTCAGAATATGGTTCAGTGATAGGCTTTCCTGGACACAGAAATGAAAATTTAAATTCCATACAAAGCAGTCAGTTTCATAACCGAATAAATAACTAACAATTTCTCGGCAACTACCCTTTTTCTTTGAGATAGTTACAAAATAATTTTAAAAATGGAATTTCCTGCATTATGGTTATATTTTTGACCTTGAAATTTTTAAGGACCGCTACATTTAAGAAATATTATACTCTAATAGTCTTGGTGGTTTACTGATGTAAAGATAGACTAGCAAATTCTGAAATTTAACGTGTTCCATGTCCGTGCACTATATTATACAAAAACACTAATCACCAACAAATGCACAAAGAGACTTTTATCATCAATTGTAACACACTCCTACATGTTTCGACCCTGCTGGGTCATCTTCAGGGAGAACTTTTTGTTACCGTTACACTAGGGTTGCACTTTACAGTGCCCGGGCCCGGACCGCGGAGAGCTCACACCTCCACAAACAACACAGTACACATTCAACAGCACATTCTCACTCAACTGTAAAGTGCAACCTTAGTGTAACGATAACAAAAAGTTCTCCCTGAAGATGACCCAGCAGGGTCGAAACATGTAGGAGTGTGTTACTATTGATGATAAAACTCTCTTTGTGCATTTGTTGGTGATTAGTGTTTTTGTAGAAAATTCTGAGTTCATGTAAAGTCAAATGAGATACGGTAGAATAATTACAAATAAGACATCAGAAAAATTGTGAAAGTACTCGTAGTATTAGCGCTTTAAATTTAAGCCTATGTCTCATTGAAATTTATGTAACTGGGGGACAGAATTTACATAATGTTGGGCGCAGTGGTAATATGATTATAAATGATGAATGAAAAATGATTGGGAAGTATGAAGTAGTGGCCTTTCTGAAGGTGTTGTTCCCACACTCCACTGTAAGTACAGGACAAACGTAAGGAGCTTGACTGCAGCCAGCAACACGGCCGCGTTTGAAAACTGATACTTTGCAATAAAATTGGACGGCTTGTTACGAACATGTTTTGTGGTGTAACATATTTATTGTAAATGATGGACAGAAAAAATATAGAAGGAATCAGTAGCAACATACTTTAGCACAGTATATTGTGTGGAAAAAAATCTGACGAGGCAGTAGAAACAGCGTTTTCTTACTTTTTTAATATCTAGTCCAGAAAGCCAGGTAATAATTAGAATTCATATGTTATTTACCTGAACATTCTGTGCAGTAAGGTAAAGCTATCCTTATACAGACCAGGAGGTTGAGGCTCCATGATTTCTAGACAGTAGGTAAGGTTTTCAGTCCTACGCATTCGCCGCCTTTACCCCCAAGGTTATATGCCTGGTACACATTTCTATTAGAAAAAGAAATTAAAAATGAATGAAAAATTCAATGATACCATCGACCATCGAAGACGCGACCTCCCGGTTTGTCGCAGAGTGCCTCAACCAACAGCATCACCGCCTACCCGTGCACTGTGCAGTAAGTAGGTGCTTGTTACTGCATGTGAGTAGGCGGTGGTAGGAAGGGGAATAGCGTAGGGGTGTGGCTGAGACAGAACAGTTTGTCTTGCACTATGCAAACTACTCACTTCTGAGCCGGATCCTGCAGTAGCCTCTCCAGGTTATTCTCACTGTAGTCTTCGATGCCATCATCTGAAACAGAGCAAAGCAAAACGCATATTGACTTGCATTATGACAGCCGATCCAACGTGCAGTATAATACAGCCGATATCAACAAACTTTCATTCACTTTTTCTGTTATCCACATCTGCATCATGGAGCTGGGATAGCTCAGCTGGTGTAGGAGTGTTCTACAGGCTGGATGACATAGGAATAGTGGTTGGATTCCAGTCTGGGGCAAGATATTTTCTTTAATCCAGAAGCCTCTGGATCGACTTCGAGGGCCCATCCGGGATAGTGTCCATCCTCGGGGGTAAAGTGGTCGAGGCATGAAGCTGATCACTGTCCTCCATCTAGTGCCGAAATAAAGAATAAGTGGATCTATAAATCCATTGCCTTTACAACTTCGTGGTTTATAACTTTACTTTTACATCTGTATTACGCTGATACCTGATAATGTAAATTTGCGGCAGTGTCACACAATCTTATCGTAGGCAACTCAACGACAAAGACAACGTGTCAATCTTTGAGATGTAGTGAGAACTAAGGCTCCACTAACGATGTTAACTTTTTCGCATTCTACGGGATTGTAACGTAAAGTTTCTGACCACGTTTCTTACAAACCTTTGCAGACCCAGTCTTATATAAAATTGTCACGTTAGCCATGCATCTGTACTAGCTTGAGCAAATATGCCTGCACGGGTCACTCAAACCAATATATGTGTAGGGAACACATAATTTCCGGGCTGACTGCGAGATGACACGACTGTCGCTTACAAAACTTCAGCCATTAGATGTCGATACAGTAGAACCCTTTTAATCATTTACCGCGTGGACTAGGCTGCAGAACATGACGTACTTCACAGTTCAACTCTTTTACCAAAAATAAATGTCTTATGTGCGTGTATATTTCTTGATTGCATGATATCGCTTTATACCTAGTTGTTATTTCGTAAAGATAAAAACACTTTACCTTTTAAAGCCTAGCGGTCACTTTACGTACCACCAGGTTTAACATTAAAAAATTCTACGTGGTGCCCACATTGTGTTTATGTGTTTTGTACGGGTCTCAGAACAAACAGCAACTTTTGCCTTATAAAATATTAAGAGACTGGTTTTTATAACCGAAGTGGAGAGTGTTTACAGCGCGGTACGGACTGGGTCCTTATATAAAACAGATAAGCTTCATCTTTAAAGGGTTAAACGAGATAACCTTGCGTCTGGTATGAACATATGAAACATACTGTATATAGGTTACTTTGTTTAATAGAAAATAATAACATGGCAGCAACGAATATTTTACATTTACGTTTCGGTCTTCTATTTCTGTTTATTTTATGACAGTTCCTGCAGTTCAGATCACAGAGCATCGAATGGTTGGATGAGTAATGAGAAATGGACTGGAACGAGGAGAAGAAGATCGATTACTTCCTGATTTGAAGTTACTTTCCGCCATTCGCCTGATGGTTCTGAGAATAACCAGTAAAATTCTCGGACAGGTTACCACGTCTCAGATTCGCGATTGAACTCTGGCCCTCCAATACTGTTACATTCCTACTGAAGAGTGAGCCATCAAGAAGAAAAGCAGAAGCTGGTTTCTAACACGCCTTCACGGAGACGGTGTGCTATTCCACATTACATATACATCTCACGGGACTCACTTTCCCTACGGCAGAAGAAACAACATGACAATATTCGCCTTTCTACCGGATCCACACTGACCCTAACGGTTCTCTCGCCAACATCCAATGGCTACTGGTGACTCCCTTCCCGGGATTAACCCGTTAAAGACGAAGCGTATCTGTTTTATATAAGGACTCAGTGCGTACCGCGCTGTAAACACTCTCCACTTCGGTTATAAAAACCAGTCTCTTAATGTTTTATAAGGCAGAAGTTGCTGTTTGTTCTGAGATCCGTACAAAACACATAACGCAATGTGGGCACCACGTAGAATTTTTTAATGTTAAACCTGGTGGTATGTAAAGTTACCGCTAGGCTTTAAAAGGTTAAAGTCAGCCAAACTTTCAAGCCGACCACTCAAAACCCTGCATTACAGAATTTAGAAACTTGGAACTTAACCTTTACATCATGATGCAGTACTTGGGCTTACGTAAGTAGTAGTAGTAGTGGTAGTGGTAGTAGTAATGGTGGTGGTGGTGGTAGTAGTAGTAGTAGCCGCAGCTCAGCAGTAATATTGTGGTAGTAGTAGTAGTAGCAGCAGCTCAGTAGTAAGATTAAGAAGGCGTAAGTTGCAGTGGTCAGTTCGGTCTACGCAAAAAATCTTTACTAGAAACTTTTTTGAATTTGTATTTTAAAGCCACATTTATATTGTAGAGAAATTAAAATTTAAGCGAAAGAAAGAGTAACTGTGTTATTAAGACACAATATACCCTAACGTGATATCAAAATTGTTGTCAAGGATTAAAATGCAAATAAAATTTCCAAGCAGAGTATCTAATAACAAAACCAAAATGATATAAATATTGTTGCAGTCATCACAACGCGTGTGTTTGGAAAATCCATGCGTATTGAAATATCGGCATCCTGTGTTACAGATTGGACACGCTAGCAGGATGCACACCGCAGTTGATATAACATTAAATGTGGCTGTTCACCCAGCAGTGTGTGAGTGTCACACGCCCATCACCTAGGCGTGTATCACCTCCCTTCATAACCGTCAGGCACGTGATCTCGGCAGATAAACAGTGGACTTCACACCGGTCAGTGTACTGCTTAGTGGTTCAGTGACACTTCCAATCGCAGAAACATGGCACGGGGAAGGTATGGCTGTAGATCGTATTTGGAACAGCTCGATAAGCCTTTACACATTCATTTATAGTTGCATCCCTGATTGAAACATCAGTTCAGTAAAATCAAAATGTGTCTAAACTAGAACAATAGGGACGGATAAAAAATATATGGACATAACAAGCTAGCATAAAACTGCATCTGTCACTATCCTATATTAACGTGTTTCTGGAATGTACTGTGTTCCTCTGACCTTTGACCTCATTAAACGACAAGTCCTCTTGGGTCCTGAAAATTAGCATATCCGTACGCGCACCACCCCTTGAGAAAAGCAAAACTCGGTCTCTTCCCAGCCTAACAGAACTGCTGTACTATTAGCCTACCTCTGAAAGGGAAAATTTAATTATCCCTTTCAGAATAGAAAAGTAAGTTTCGGCAAATTTCTTGAACTCTTTTTTATTTCATATATATATATACACATGCACACATATACCCACCCACACACACACACACACACACACACACACACACACACACACACACACACATAAATATATATATACACATATATATACACACACACATATAAGCGGGCGGTTACAGTCTTTGCGGCCGCATCCCGCATCCTAGTCGCCATCTTCCGAGGCGTCATTCTAGAATTTTTCGCAAAGATTCTTTTTACACTTAGACAGGGAGCTAACCTGTCGTCAAAACCCCCAACCTGGAGGACCGGGTGGTTTGAAATCGGGGTGTTCTTCCCCTAGCCTTTGACGAACCAACGCCAACCTAGAAGGCAGCAGCTTCTTCGCCCAGTAACCCCAGGTAGGGGCCCTCACAGGGTGCTACCATCCGGGCCAGATGAACCCTGTTTTTTTGAACGAGGTTGTTACTCCTCCCCCTCCCTCCTTCTCAACCTGGCTTGGGACAGGCTACGGCGGGGTTCTTTGTTATTTCATTTCTCCCTATTTATTCTTTGTCTTTTTCGTCTCTTCGTTTTTCATCTTACCCTACATCTAGGTCTTCCCATGTCGTTTCATTCTATCTACATTCTTCTTTCTTTCTCTCTTGCTTTCTTTCTTTCTTTCTTTCTTTCTTTCTTTCTTTCTTTTTTCCCCTCTTCAGTGTTTTGTTTCATGTAATCGTTTACATGCTCTGTGCATTACACCATGCGTGCCACATGCCCAATACATCCTTCTTTATTCAGAAATCAGAATAGTGTTTGGTGACAGGCAAAAGGCATGAGCTCGTTATACATTCAGCCTGCTGTTACTTGCTCCATCTTAGGCCCCCCTGTCTCAGCATCCTAGTCTTAAAAGTCCTAACCCTACGTCCCTTCTTTAATTGGAGACAATAAATTTCATACACAAAAAAGAAGACATAAAGAAAGAAAAGAGTAAAAGGGGCAGAAGAAAGGAAGCACTGAAACAATATTTGTTAAAACGTTTTCTGACATTGTGTTTCGAAAATGTTACATAAAGTGGCGTTGAGCCTTGCATGGCAGTGTAGCTGAGGACTGCTTTACTCAAGGACGGTATGCTGCGTATTCGGTTTCCGACGTTTCGAAGGAACGTGATGCCTTCATCTGAAATGGTCTAGATGACGGAGAAAAACTTCGGAAAAGTCTTCAAAGTATTACCGACTGACAATTCTGCATATTCCGAAAGAAGAGAATTGTCAAAGCTACAGAGCGCTGAATACGAAATAAAGCAGCCTGTGATATGCTGCATCAGTGTCTAACACTTTTCTAACAACAATAACACCACAAAATGCACTTAGACCCTTCATATTCTGTACACAGATAAGAACAGAGCACTTTTGCCATACACAGCATGGGTACTAAGACATTCAAAAGTCGTATTTTGTAAGCAGAGAAGACGTGAGGTATAAAGAAAAGGAAGCAATGAAATGAAAAAGAAAGGAAAACGGCAAGTCCCACACATTTTTCATGGCAGTGAATGGTCACTTTAGCGTGGCCCTTGTAGTGGAAGTTTAATGGTGGAGTTTGCTGTGTCTAGCATAAAATTACTTTGAAAGCCTTAATGACTCCATGACACTCTCAAAGTACTCTGACAAAAACAAGGACGCTTCTCTCCAGAACGACCTCACCATCACATTTCCTCCAGCTTCAACTTTCGCGATTACGCCTGCCCAACCACCCCCACCCCCCAACACTTGTTACTCACTACCTGTCCATTTTCATAATCTTATTATTTTAGAAAAGCCGATAAATTTGGGCTGCGCAGGGACTTGGCCAAGTCACTTCACAGACGTAGCCTTCCGGCGTGCAAATCAGTCCATAGAGTGACAAGGAGTGTTGTCAATTTTGTTGTGTTTTTTGGGAGGCTCGCATGGGCCTACTTGATGCATTTGCTGCAATGCTGTATGTCTTTAAATTGCCACAACGTCACTGAAATTTTAACGTTAATTAAAATACAACGAATTTTGTAACGGTGTGGAAATTCAGCCATAGTTAATCTAAACACGTTAACTTCATAGTGCATGGTCTTTTGCGAAAAATTTACACTTCACGAGCTCTTTAACACATTTCGTCCTTTTATAGAACCACAATGTTCATTAACTTATTCACATACAGTACACCTAAATATATGAATCTTATTCACTGAGTATTAACCTTACAACACTGCCCAAATTTTTTGTAATTTTAAGACCAAACATTTACAAGCCAATCTCAATTACCCAGGAAGCTATTGCATCATGATAATTTTTAGCACTGCATTTTAAATTTCAAAGTAAATAAAAGGGAAATATAATTACCCTCAGAATCTTACAGCAGGTATTACTTTGCTTTTTAAAATTCTGCATCTGTGTTGTCAGTGGCGAATTTAAAAACTGCAGGCCTTTCTGCCGTTGCAAGGATGTGATAAAATAGAAGAATAAGGTCTGGTGCATATTATGCAGACAGCTGTTCAAATGTTCTTTTTTATGTTTGTGTGAGTGTTCACACTATCGACCACACTCAAAGCACGGTGCAGCCACAAGCGACGTATTTAAATACTGGCAATGGATATACGCATATCCTCCATTTGTGCGCACCGTGAGCTTCCCTGTAATGTAAACTGGGTCTGAAATACTTACGAACGTTAAAATTTTAGTTATTTTTTGCCATATTTATAATAACAGAGCTTCGCATTTCTTTACAACTTTAGTGAAAGGAGGCGTATATGACAACAATCTAACGAGGTGTTCAAGACCTCTTGTTTACATTTATCTTACGCAATATTATGAAGAACCAAAATTAAAAAATAGAACAAGGAATGGCTTGACATCCAGAAAAATATCTAACTCAGAACATAATTCAGATTACTGCAAAATTACAGGACGCCCCCTCGAAGCCGAAAAACAACACTTTATAGAACTTTCGTGGTCACCCTGAAGTAACCAATATTAATGGTAATTATTCAATATTAAACCCATGTTTTTACTATAATTTATACAGAATCTGTGTCTGTGCAAGGAGTTTAATAATTTCGGTTTATTTTATCTTACGAAGACTGTAAAGCTGGGAGCAAAACTCATATATATGTATATATATACATATATATACATATATATATACATATATATCGACGCGAATAATGAATTATTGCAGTTTACAAAAATTTAATTTTCTACTCTTGTTTCGGTAGATGCAGGCTTTTTGTACTTAAGCCGAAACATGTTGCGCATTTAAGTTACATAATAATACAACATAAAACACAGCTGTGACTGAGATCCTTCGCCCTCTACATCGCAGTGTGCTCAGTACTACCTTCAGATATGCCCTTACACTGTCCAAGATATTTCCACTTGGAAATACAGTTTGCTGGCATCCACAAGAGCCACTACAGAAGATTTCATTTCTCCTTCGGTCTATAGCCTTGAAACAAAATAAAATGTGATATGGTACAATGAAGCGGTAAATCGAAAAAAATGGGGTCCAACTTCTGCTTCAAGAGCGGAAATCGTTCGAACAAGAGCGGAATGCCACACAATACATTACCATTGCCAGGGCTACCAACATGCTATCGATTTAAGGCCGTATCAGTACCACGGAAACAATTTTTTGCGCTCGTGTTGCGTTCCTTCCAATTTAATAAAAACAATCTTTTAGAAGTTGTGTGCAGGGAAGGAAATGCATATTTGAGTTTCATGGGCCGGGAGACTTTTGCAGGTATAGCGATATAACACGGTCCAGGCAGGCGATGTATAGGGGTTCCATTCCTGGCAAAAGACGTAATATTTCCTATTCTCCGTAGCGTCTAAAACAGGGATATCCGACCGTTCTTGGAAAAGAGCTACAGCCGTTAATGTCGGCTCTTTCATTGGCCGCATGTGTAAAAATCACATTAAGGGGTATACCTAACCGCCTAAATTATTGTGAAATTTTTCGCAGTACACTAAAACATGTGAAGTTGACCACCCTTGTAAGTATGCCACCTGTCATATTTGGCCCTACTCTTACAGAACCAGCAAATTCCTATGATGTTGTACATGTTCATTACTCCACAACCTGGCCACCTTTTTATCTTGAATCTTGGCAACAGTTTCACATTTAGTTCTACGCTTTATACGTAAGTTCAACCTCCTTATGTTGGCTGACCTGCAGATTTGTGCATTTTTTTTGCGTAGTACTGTACATAGGCCGAAATCCTCATTCATTAGCAAAACTACTTCTTCTTCACCCATCCTTCATCCTTTCTCCACAATACTGGCAAGAGATTGGCATTTCCCGGTGGGAACCGACCCATTAGTGTACTCCAAGTTCCCTATTCATTGACAGGCTTAAGCACCTGCTGTCTGATTGGACCACGTATCTCTGCACTCTGAACTGTCCATTTGCACAACTGATAGTTGTAGATTCCAATTTTCACAGTGCGGTGTGGTTTCCATAATTTGACCACCTCTACAAGCTGGACGGTTTTGAATGGAAACAACGGTGGCCAACACAGACTGGTTTCACTGTATACATGCTAATTACACGCACTTCCTTTTAGTGTTGGGTTGCAAACGGGTTGGAACTCTACCTCCACCTCCCTCTGCAGCGGCATAGGCAAGCCATGGGGTGACTTTTACTTCTATATATAAATTTCAGACATGGCAGCCGGCCACATAACACAACTTAGCTCTTTGAGGTTCGGAAACCCTTAGTCTATAACGTCTCTCAGGCCCACCCAGACTCCTGTCCACGGGTTATCTACGACTGTTTACCGAAAGACCGATGTAGCTGAGATGAGAAAAATGTATCTTTCCAGCGTTTAGTCCCGAGATTAATCATGCCTGGAGTTACACCTCCATATTACCTTCCTGGTTTAGTGATTAACCACAAGGACAAGTATTATCCGATTTTAATGCATTAAGCTGGGATCGTGGGTTCGAATCCCACCGGAGGCATGCATGTTTGTCCCTTGTGAGTGTTTGTGTTGTCAGGTAGAAGTCCCTGCGACGGGCCGATCCCTCGTCCAGAGGAGCCCTACCGACTGCGATGTGTGCTTGAGTGTGATCAAGTGAAAATAAAACAACCTCGACACCTGCTGTCGACAAGTAGGTAGAAGAGGGAGGACTAAGTAAGTAAGTTAATGTATTGAGACACTTGTCTGATTTCTTTTTGCTTGTCCATTAGAGACAATTACCCCAAAACTGTAGGGTTCAGGACCCTGAATATGAAGAAAAATAGAAACAAGAAGAGAGAAAAAAGAACCTTTTAGGCCTGATGTTTTATACTGCGTAAAAGGATAAAGTTATTCCCAGTACCGTATTGTAAATGACATGAAAGGTAGCGGAGACGTGTTTGTTTTAATGTGAAAAATGTCAAAGTTTCTGAAGGAGGTATGTTATTCACCTGACGTGCTCACACACACACACATTTATGTCAAGACTGGAACAGACTTTCATAAAAAGAATGCAGTACGCTCTAACACGCTGCTGGAACTAAGAAAGGAAACTGACACAAAAGTATTACTCGGTACGAGGCCAAAATTCCATCAACCCAACAACTGTCTCAAATCTAAGATATTTCAAGTACAGTATAGGTGATTTGTGTTAAGGAAGCCATCTATTTCGAATCTCGGTTTCCATTTCCATCCATCCTGACCAATGCGAGTCCGACAATACCTCCCTCGAAGTGACAGACCAAGTTTCGCAACCATGCAGAACATCCGACAAAATTGTCTGTATATTTTAATTTTTATACATTTGGATATCAAAGCAGAAGACAAAAGCTCTGGACCCAATGGCAGCAGCAGGCATTCCCGGCGTCTGATTTGCTCTTAAAACGAGATGATATATTCGGCTTCGAGAAAGACACTAGTGGTGTGAAAGGGTTACAGGTGGATGTTCAGGGAAATTTCGTAATATCTGAGAGTCTTAATTTTTAAACAAAATACAGGTAAGGGTAAAGATTTCCCTTTCCACGCCATGAAGACATACAGAGGAACAGAGTTATAGTTCCACCCATTCTTAACCTTGGCACTAGATGGGGGTAATGGGACAACTTCACGCCCCGGTCAGTTAACCCCCGAGAAAAAACCGTGGTGCCCAGTGAACAGGAAGGCGGCTGGGCACCAGACCCAGTCTGCAGGTTTTGGAGAAAACAAAAATCCCTTGCCCATACTGGTATTCATACCTGAGACCCTCCAGCCCAGAACCAAGTTGCCGTGCCGACTTCGCTACCCTAGATTCTAAACAAAGGAGTAGTGAAGAAAAATCTTCTTTGTGTTACAACAGCGATTTAAAAAATTTCCACCCAGTCAGAAGGTCCCGACCTGCTATAAAGGTTAACGGAAATGACGGTGAGTATGTACGTCCTATCGCTGTTCTGTGTTTTCAGATTGACGTTAGGAGATTACAGTAACGTCAGCGACAAAGCATTACCCAGCGTTCGTGCTCGCATGTTACTGTAAATTCGGATATTCCATACGACAAAATCTTAACACAACACTTGGAAAAAGTTATCAAAAAAAAAACAGACGGGATGATATGGCACCACTTCATCTTGCCGTGGCAGAGAAACTTCATTGTACTGCAGAACTTGTCAAATACACACACAGTGTTAAAGGTGTCAGTCACGTTTCTAATATCATAAGCAACAGGTTGTAATATAAAAAATACAAAAAATACGTACGCGTCAGTAAGGTTTATAGTTTTTGTTTTACCATTGCTGTGACAGTTCTCTTAAAAATCTATTTGAACCGAGAAAAGCTTTCTAAACAGGAAATTGCTTTTAAAGGTCAGTCTTGCCACCTGGTGTACTTGTATTTTATGCCACGCCAGAATTTGGTGATTCATTGGAAACCTACTACAAATCGTGAATTTACGAGGTTTAAGTACACTTAGTTGTATTGCATCTTTACTCAAGATTTTGTACTTGGGAAATTTTGAAGTTCTTAAGAGCGGTTTTCTTTTTTTGTGATGAAGGGACCCGCAGCAGACGCTACGGACTCATCGCAGCATTAAGGCTTATTGGGCAAACCTGTGATGAATATGAAGGGGAAGATTATCAGCTTTTTTAATTTTTCAAAATAACGGAGCACCGGTTGAATGAAACTGACAGGGGAAAATTTAAGTACTCGGGAAAAAACCTGTCCCAGTGCCGCCTTGTGCACCACAAATCCCACATGGACTGACGCGGAACGGCCTTACAGCGGTCTTGGTGCAGGTTCAAGTCTTGCAGTATGACAAGTGTAGATTGGTGTGTGGTTGCCAAATTTCCGAAGGTACTTCTCGTCAGTTATTATGTGTAGTCCTGGAGGTAAACGAAAAAAAATTCTCCGAATCTTAGACAAATATTCACCACCTACACGGCGTCATATACTAGAAAACTTGAACATTCAGTTTGTAAGTGCTCAGCTGTTCAAGGAATTACCTTACTTTCCCTGGAAAATGAAAATTCTTCAACAGCATCTCCTTGAGTCTTCAAACAGTTTAAATTCTGTCTTACCTGCACACACCATATTCTATCAACGTGAAAATGTAGATGACATTACTATGCCGCGTTCGATACGGAAGGGTGCGACATGAAAACAATTGCTGCACATAATCCCAGTGGTTTTAATGCAATTACGGATATGAACAATAAATACATAAGCAGCTTGTTATACGAAACGTTCCAGCTTGTTTCATCGTATGCAATTTTATGTCCCTCCGTTTAATTGCAAAGCTTATGTTAAAGATATTATCGTAAATATCGATTTTAACTGGGGCATATCGAGAGTCGTAGAGGGTTATTAATGTGACAGGCTGTCAACTGGACGACCGCAGTTGAAATGTCACAAGGGCGAGCCTTTCACGCAAATGTTACAGTTATTTACCCGGCCAATGAATAAGACTATTATGTAACCTCAGTGTTAATTTCCGATACAATGACTGCAGCATACAGGCTTAAGTCAGTTCGCTCTTGTCCGTAGCTTCACACACTCTATTCATTGTAACACTATAACCCAATCTGTGATTGGGTCTTCCAAATGTTTCATTCATTTGACTTTTTTCCGAATTATATCTTATATTTATCTCCCCCATGAGCGTTTCACATCCTACATTTCTCCATCATCCTTTCATTTTGTCACAGTACCGTTGACACAAAAAGCACCTCAACATAAAGCTCTCTCCACCCTCCTGCTACTTTTCTACTAAGCTTGGGTACACCCATCAGCACCCAGTTCTCAAACAGCCGCCATCTGTGTTGTTTCAGCAGAAGGAAAGACCTAGTTTCACACTCATGGAGCAGTAATGGTTTTGTGTATACACGTAGACCTTGTTTTATGCCCCACTTCTTTTACGCCTTTTTGCTTTAAAGCCCCTTGCCAATACAAACCACTTATTAATTTATGCCCTCTCTTTTTCGGTTTAAATTCCCTTCTCTGGCTGCGTTCTATTAGGTTATTTCTTTATTTCTTATGGAAATATCGTGTTTTATTTAGGCCCACTTTTTCAGGAACACAACTAGGGCGTAAAACAATGGCTTGGTGTATAAGAAAGTCTGAAGATAAGTTTGTAAGTTATGGTTTATTTATTTCCAGCTCTTGTAAGAGGAGACCATATTTCATTGTACTGTAACCCCAAACACTGCCGACTCAGTCTCAGCCAATACTGACACACCTGTCACATCGTACGACGTGCTGTTCTGTCCCATGTTTATGGAAGTCCCTTTCCCGTGCTACCAGCAGTCCTGTCACCGTTGCTTCCACATCGCGATCATCTGTAAATTTGTGGCCGCAGGGTTTTGCTTCAGCGCTGGAAACGCATGGTAATCCGCTGCCTAAGAATTCCCCTGACATGATCACAATGTCCAGTCTTTAATTAATCATGTGTCTCGTAAAATTATCTTCTTGGCCAACTCTTGTATATTAACCTTTTAAAGCCTAGCGGTAACTTTACGTACGAGCAGGTTTAACATAAAAAATTCTACGTGGTGCCCACATTGCGTTTATGTGTTTTGTACGGATCTCAGAACAAACAGCAACTTTTGCCTTATAAAACATTAAGAGACTGGTTTTTATAACGGAAGTGGAGTGTTTACAGCGCGGTACGCACTGAGTCCTTATATAAAACAGATACGCTTTCTTTTTAAAGGGTTAAAGTGCGGTTTTTTTATATTGCCTTGTTTGCATTTATCTTCAAAACTTGAGTTCTGAAGGCGTGCGGCTTATTTTCTGCAAAAACCAGCAACAGTAATAAACGATAATTTTGTCCAGTGATGGAGGCTAGCTCTGTCTAAGGGGCCCAGCAGAACTGGTGTTCTTCTCTTCTCCCCCTCCATTCACCTGAGTACGGAAGCAGAGCCAGGTTCCGAAACGTTGTGATTTTAATTTTTTAATATTTTACTCTTCGGACGATAGATAAAGTCCATAAACCCATCACCACACAACAATAATTTTGTATGCTTTAAATGTCGGTGCTGTCCATATAGCAGTATGCCGGTAAACTAAATACGCAGAATTTCTAGCTAGCAAGCTGGATTATCTTCTCAAGAAGGTTTCCGCTCCGTGGAGTTAAACTTTATGCAACGTATCACATACACATCCACCTTAAAAGAATCTACGTCCCTCAATCGTTTATCACCCTGATAAGAATAATTATTTTTAGCCTAAGCCAGTTTAATCAATGTTTAAAGAAGACATTCCCTTCCGTTTCATGAATTAAATAACAAAGACAAATATAGTCAACATGACATTCTTTACTATAAAAGATATTTGCCTTTATAAAATGGTGCATATTTCGGCTCTTAAGATTGATCTTCAAGCGCAAATAAATGAAACGCCAGGCAGTCAAATTCTATCTTCATTCTTTATTTATTCGCGCCTGATGATGAGCCTTAAGGGTCGAAACATGTAGCATGATGCAAAGATATATACTGTGGTTGCATTGACTAAACTTTTCTTCACTTCTGAGCTGAATCCAATTCAAAAGTATAGAATTTCTCCAAATTAACCCTTTAAAGACGAAGCGTATCTGTTTTATATAAGGACTCAGTGCGTACCGCGCTGTAAACACTCTCCACTTCTGTTATAAAAGCCAGTCTCTTAATGTTTTATAAGGCAAAAGTTGCTGTTTGTTCTGAGATCCGTACAAAACACATAAACGCAATGTGGGCACCACGTAGAATTTTTTAATGTTAAACCTGGTGGTACGTAAAGTTACCGCTAGGCTTTAAAAGGTTAATTCATAATACCGTCCTTGGTATCGGCAATTACTTGGTCTGGGCTCACATTACTCTATCAGAACTACTGTTCCCCTTTTAAATTTTTACAAACTTTATAAATAACAAGGTAATTTTCTGGGCTAGGTGACACACAGTGGCGTAGAGAACTGCGACAAACGAGCTAGGGTTGCGTCTTTCGTGTTGATGGACAATACCTTCTGCCAAGTAGAGGCACTCGAGAGTTTCAATTTGAAAATTGCCAGTTTGCTGTCACAGTCCTGCTCCCACCCCCATAAAATCAATAGAGTAAATGAGCCTTTATATTTGTTCTCGACTTGAACGTCCGTTTCACGACCAATCCCACGCACAGAACGAAACTACATCGAAAGGACAATAGTACATGCCACTCATAATTCGAGAATAGCAGCTACGCAAATGCCAATTAGGAGTGGTGAATTTGTTGTTACAGTACTATTTGTTTAGGAAGAAATTCCAACGTAATTAAAAGTATATCTTCACTTTGTTTGCACCGTGCATTTTCACATAACACTAATAAATCACCAACACAATGCACTATATTATGATAAATTCATTTCTATTTATTTATATAATATAAATATATATAATATAAATAAATAGAAATGAATTTATCATAATATAGTGCATTGTGTTGGTGATTCATTAGTGT